>JAPKLY010000833.1:0-21502 GCA_026898435.1 Prunella vulgaris | reverse complement strand
AAACAAACGAAGGCACAATATCATCAATTACCATTCTGGAATGAATGAACGTTAATCCTCCCTCATATATATATATATATTGTCCTTTAAATCATTTACTGTTATTTAAAAATATTTTAAAGCACTTTTAGTTATAAAACATTTTTTAACATAAGAAAGAGTTAATATTAATTTTGAAATATAAAAGATTTTAATTATACCTTCTATGGTAATTATAGTAATTAGTAACGACTTTGATATCGATTGTGATGATAAACTTTTAATGAAATTCACCATCAACATAATTGTAAAGTATTTTATGCATATGTTGAACTCCATTAAAAATCTACTATCAATTTTCATATTATTTTCCATGATAAAAATATTTATATACTATACAAAAACAACACAATGCAACTAAGCATATCCACTATTATCAAACTCATCATCATTCTTATCCCTTTTCACAAATCAAATATTCCCTTTGTTTATAATCAATGTTCTGTTTCACATTTAAATATGCATATTATGTTGGTGGAACAATTTTTTTCTTTTTTCTTACATCAAATGTATCATGCAATTAATATAATTTAATGAAAATAATTGCTAATATCCAATAAAAGTAATTAGTACTGATCAACTAATAATTTTTAATAAAAATTATTTAAAAATATATTTAAAATGTACTCTGCTTATGCAAAATTACCAGACGATGCAAAGTTTGGAAGTGATGGTGAAACTAGTTTGTTTAAGAAAACTTGGAATGTGAGATTTTACAATATTAAATGAGAGGGCGCTTGGTATAAAATTCATCAACGGTAATGGGAGTGGGAATATATATATATATATCGCAAAAACTTGTGTGCATGCAAGTGCATACTATGCACTTGCATTTTTGCTTCAATTTTAATTGTAATTTGCTATTTTCAGAAACACACACTACACACCGCATTATGTGTTTTTTTTATAATTGGGGTATTAATTATTTTGTCTTCGGGTATTATTATTTGTTCTTGAGGTATTATTATTTGTTTTTGGGGTATCCACCTCCATTATCAGCTTATATTTTATTAGTTGTTAGCAATGAGTTGTTCCATGTGAGTAATTAATCAAGAAAATTGTTAGTAATTAATGAGTTGTTTTCAAATACTGTATTTTACAACCTGGTTCAAGAAAGATACATAAAATTATGAAGAATTCGTATTATTTGTGAACCATGGCAGGACGTTTTTCAACAGATCTGTCTGCAATTTTCCAACTTTCATCACATCTTTTTCTTTCTCTCTCCTAATCATGGTCTCAAAAATGAACTCTCTCTCTCTGGGTTAAACAATTGTACATCATTCTAGCTTTATTTTGCTCCTCTGACTCTTGGGCCCGTGTGCGAGTATATATGTATACATACATGTGTGTGTATATGTACAGATTTATACGGAGCTAAAAGTCATTAATCTTGGTTTTTTGTTTTCAGGGTGTGAAGATTGTCATGAATTTTACTGGAAGACGATGATGATGCTGATCTTTTTCTTACTGTTGTAAAAAAAGAAGCCTAAATTATATTTCATAAATTAGTTGTTATTGGGGTATTATATTTTATTCTTGGAGTATTATTTTTTACTCTTGGGGTATTATATTTTACTCATATGGTAGAAAGAAATTTGTTGTGGGGATATTTATTAGTTGTTATTGGGGTATTATATTTTATTCTTGGGGTATTATATTTTACTCTTGGGGTATTATATTTTATCATAGGGTAAGAAAGAAATTTGTTGTTGAGATATTTATTAGTTGTTATTGGGGTATTATATTTTACTTTTGGGATATTATATTTTATTCTTGGGGTATTATATTTTACTCATAGGTAAGAAAGAAATTTGTTGTGGGGGTATTTATTAGTTGTTATTGGGGTATTATATTTTATTCTTGGGGTATTATATTTTACTCATAGGGTAAGAAAGAAATTTGTTGTTGGAGTATTTATTAATTGTTATTAGGGTATTATATTTTACTCTTGGGGTATTATATTTTATTCTTGGGGTATTATATTTTACTTATATGGTAAGAAAGAAATTTGTTGTTGGGGTATTTATTAGTTGTTATTGTGATATTATATTTTACTCTTTGGGTATTATAATTTACTCTTGAGGTATTATATTTTATTCTTGGGGTATTATATTTTACTCATAGGGTAAGAAAAAAAATTGTTGTTGGGGTATTTATTAGTTGTTATTGGGGTATTATATTTTACTCTTGGGGTATTATATTTTACTCATAGAGTAAGAAAAAAATTTATTATTGGGGTATTTATTAGCTATTATTGGGGTATTATATTTTACTTTTGGGGTATTATATTTTACCGTTAGGGTATTATATTATATTTTTGGGGTAATTTCTAGTAAAATATTTCCTTGCAATGGTGTTTTGTAGATGGAGTTTCAGAGTAATATTGTATAATAAAATGAATTTTGAATAGTGGGGTGAAAATGGTTAATTTAGTCTTACGTATTGGAAGTTTGTGCCGATAGTGATGGTGCAATTTCCAGGACAACTCGGTGAATGCAAACGTGGTGATTTGATGAAGATGGTGGCTGGGTTGCTATCCGCGAAGGTGGAGGACAAAAAAAAAATTGGACTGGAAATAGTAAAAATTAAGTGTGCATACTATGCATGCGAGTGCACAAGAGAATCACTCTATATATATATATATTAATTATAGTAGGTAATGAGACCAAAACATTGATTTTCCTCTTAAATAAGGTAATCATTACCCCAATTTGATTACCCTCATCTCATCTTATAATCCTCCTCCTCAATCAATCTCCCCTACAACAATCAACAACTTTCTTTTTTGTATACTTATTCCAAGATTGGAGCACAACATTAATGATGTAACCACCATGAACATAAACTCTTGTTAAACATATATAAGGGTAAAGAAGAAAAATAAAATTTAATTCTCATTACCATTGAGGAATTTGAAACAAGCGCCCTCTGAGTTATAATACAAGTGAATTGTGTATTATTTATGTTACCACTCTATCTATTTATCTATCTTGTTTTGAATTTTACTTTTTGATTAACTCATATTAGCTGTACACTTATATATCTTGCCAAATTAATCGTAAATTATCTTAGTAATTGATTATATTTCAACAAATAGGTTATAAAATAAATTCCATAAAAATAAACAAACTAAGTTATAATTTTTAAAATGAAAATGAACTTGGGCGCAAATTATATTTTGTGTTGTTACTGCAATCCTTGGGCCGCCTAGCCCATCTATCTTAATTCAATGGGTGATGCACAAATTGTGTTTACACACAAAATTCGCTAAGCCTACAAGTGTATAGAATTTTTGAGTACGTAAGCTTGACCAAATAATAAAAATATCGAACCCTAGAGAGATAATCTAGTGCAAAGAGACAATAGAAAATAGAATGCTAATTATGCTACGAAAGCGATAAATGTTTTCGGGTTTTGGGCTAAGCTTTAAACCTAAGAAACTAACTTAAACTACCTAATTAAAACCAACTACGAAGAAGTGAGGGTGATGTGTGGTGTGCTTTGGGTAATGTCAATTAAGTGATTTCGTGACCTATTGCATTTAAGCCCTAATCTCTTTTCATTAAAAGATCAAACTAGAGAAAATTCCTCACCAAATTAAGTAAACGCAACCCTCGCTTGTTGTCAACTCAATCTAGTGCCTATTCGTGAGTATTATCGACGATCTACCCCCTCTCGGTGTAATAGACATCCTAACTATAGCAATTCAACGGTTCATTCAACACAACGTTACACCTAATAGAGCAAATGCATCTCTCGCTTGTTGCTTACTCAATTAAAATACACAATTATAGAAAACAATTCACTAATGCTCAAGAAATCTAACGAAAAATAATTTAATCACTCATTCCACTTAATCACACACTTAATCAAGAAAACACAGCTCTCGCTTGTTGCCAACTTAATTAAAATGCATAATCAAATAAGAACATTAATTATTTAAAGCCCAATTAATCCACAAATTAGGAATTCAATCATCTAACAAAACAAAATCAAAGCACAAACTCAACGAAATCACTAATTCCCACTAAATATCCATCTACAAAGCACAATAAATTTAGCCCATGATAAAATAAAAAAACCCATAACAATAACTAGAAAATAAACTAAAAACATTGAGCCAAATGAAATATAAAATATAAACTCATGAAGTTTCAACACGTCAAAATCTTGCAAGAAATTAAAAGATTACTAAAATCTATCTATAATTTTAAAAAAAAAAAATTAAACCCTAAACTAGTGTGTGAAAAAGTAAATGGCGTTTGTGAATCTGTCCGATCATCCAGCTGTGCCCACTTTTTTTTTAAATCAAACAAAATGGGCCAATTTACTCTCAATTTCAATGGGCTTCAAAATACAAATGGGCCGCGTACCTTTCAAATTAAACACCGATCATTTTCTGATTTTGTAATTTGCACGGTCTCTTCACATAAACAACGTGGTCGTGCGAATTATTGATCGGGCCGTGCTAATTACTTCGACAACCTCTTCACAAAAAGAGCAACGGCTGTGCGAATATTTGGTCAGGCCGTATGAATTAGTTCGGCGGCAGGTATCACACGGCCACTTCACAATGGTGTGTAATACGGTTGAAGGCTAAAATTAAACACGGCCAACCAAGAATTGAAAACGTTTTCACCCTCTAATACTTCTTCAAATTTTCCTTTCTTCCTCAAACACGGTGGCAGGGCAGCTTGGGGCGACGGTGAGTTTCTTCGCGGTGGATTCCGGCGAATGAATTTTCTGCAACAGTGCATGATTCTGGCGGTGAGCTTTAGCGACGGCGGTTGGGCTGAGGAATTGGTGCGACGGCGTGAACAGAGGCTCGGAGTTTCGAGGTGTAGATTCCGGCGTGTAAGCTTCATTTCGAACGGCGGCCGGATTCTTTGTCTTCTCTGGTGAAAATCGGTTCCGAGCGAGGCTGGGCTGCTTGCGGTGGCTTGGTTTGCTGCTGTGAAGAATAAAGGTGGAGCTTCGGTGGTTGTCTTCTCCAGCGAAGGGCAGCGCGACGGCAGCTGGCGGTTGAAGAATTTATTCCGGTGCTTGCGGATCTCTGGCGTCCGGCGAGAATGGTGTGAAGGTTCCTTGGATTGTGGCTTCCATAGAGTTAAGAAAATTTGCGAGGGGAAGGAATACAAGCAATTAAAATATAAATGGGCTACAACTCTTGTTTGTAGGGGTGTGCAACGGTCGGTTCGGTAACTGAACCGAATCGAATTAAAAAAACTGAAACCAAACCGAAATGATGTAAAAGTAATCGAAATCGAACTGAATTTATGTAAAACCAAACATAACCGAAATTGAAATTTTCGGTTCGGTTTCGGTTATAACCGAAATAACTGAATTAAATATAAATATTATTTATTTATTAAATATAATTATATTATTTATTTATTAAATATTTATATTATACTTACTTAGGTTTATGTTTTTTATATTATATTATTTATTTATTAAATATAAATATTATTTATTAAATATATATATTAATGTTTATTAAATATATAATAATTTCGGTTCGAATTTCAGTTAACCGAAATTATTTCGGTTATTAACCGAACCGAATACCAAATTTATAAAAAAATGATAACCGAACTGAATTCATATTTCAATTCGGTTTTCGGTTAATAACCGAATTATGCACACCCCTACTTGTTTGGTCCTCACAATTATCTTTTAAAAAATGGGTCCAATATATCTAATATAATGGGCTAATAAATTAATTAAAGGCCCATGTTGTATGCACCCATATTTGTTAGTAGTACACACACCATTTAATACTATTAATTTAATTATACAAAATATCACAAATACCCTCATCAACCCCCCCCCCCCTTTCAAATTTACGACACCCACATTTTAAGGGTGCGACTATTCATACCCAAATTTCTCTAAACATACCCCAATTAATAAATATACTCAATTTAAAATGAAAAAATAATTTAAAATACTAAACATATCCGATCTTTTATTAATATACATTTATTTTGACTTATTCTTCTTCTTTCTCATGTTCTAACTGTTATATTCATGGAGTCCTCGAAACCATTCTACAGCTCTACGCAGCCCTAAATTACACAATTTACAAATCAATTCAATCTCATTTTTATGTTTTGTTAGTGATATCAAACTAATCTAAATTATATATTTTAAATTAAGTATATTTATTAATGGGGTATGTTTAGAGGAATTTTGGGTATGAATAGTCGCACCCATATTTTAATTCTCCAAAAAAGCAAAAAATAAATTAAAAAATATTATGAAATACCAATACAAGAAAAATATACAAAAAAAACATGGAAAAGCATCAGAATAATAAAAAATATCAAAAGATAAAAAGAAACAACATTAGTTAAAATAGGAAAACCAAAATAAAGATAAAGCAGAGAAATATAAGAAAACTAGCAAAAAAAAAAAAAAATTCATAAGGGAACTAATCTTAGAACTCAACAAACTATCCAATTTTTAGGAAAAAAAATATTGGAACTATCGCACAAATCAGTTTCAAACTATTATTTACTCATTCATATTTTTTTAAAAATGAAATATATTTCAAAATGAAATTTCAATACAAAAGGGCATAATTTGCTAAAATAAATAGAACAATTATTTCGGCATGTATTTTTAAATGAGAGAAAAATTTTGAAAAAATAATTTTAAAAACTTCTTCATTTTTCATAAAATCAAATTTAAAATTAAGATTAAAAAAAGAGAGATAAAAAAGAAAACAAACCTGCAACTGCAAATTCGAACCGGAGAAGATGAAAAAATTAATAAATAATTATATAGTTAAGTTGGGTGGAATGAGAAATAAAATAGGTGGAAGGTAGGGTAGGGTATGGCCGGGTAGAGGGTGGGGTGAAAAGAAATGGTGGGCACTAACCAGGAAAAAAGAGTGTGAGCACGGATGAAAGTGGAGAGGGAGAAGAAGAATAATAGAGAAGAAAAATTATAATGATGGTGGAAGACAATAGAATGAGAAAAAGGGAGGAGTGGAGAGAAATAAAAAAAGTGCAGGGAAAGGAGTGGGTGTGTCGTGCTTGGAGAGAGATTAAAAGTAAAAAAAAAATTGGATTTTAAGGAACGACAAAAATAATATTAAAGGATGTGTGTACTCATTATTTAATGTGTACTCATCATGTGAGTGTACTACTAATAAATGTGGGTGCATATAACCTGAGCCTTAATTAAAATGGTAGCATTATTTCAATTAAGCCCAAATAACATCTCAACAATTTAATTCATCAATTCATTCAATATTTAGTAAAATTGTAACACAATTAAAATTTTTTTTTTCACAATCAAGCTTAATTACTCAATTTAGTGTAGAAAATGCAAGAAATCATATCAAAATTGGTAATAAAAGCACAATAATTTCGAGCAAATTTCATACAAATCAGTGGGTCAACTCTATTAGATACACTCACCCAAAGAGAGTATAAATTAATTTCGTACCCAAAGAGAGTATGTTATTATTATTAATTCATTTGGTATCACTTATTTAATATATTTAAAAAGTTCTTTAAATTATTTTTAAGAAACACTTTTTAGTAATAATCATAGCTGATATAAAGCAGTTGCAATGTTCAGTGAAGTCCAAGGTTTCTTATTTTCTTGGATTTCCAGTTGAATTTTCTATTACCTGCTGGTTTTAAATCCATAAAATAAAACTTTTCTCCCTTATTTTTTATTATTTGTTTTCAAAACGTATGCCCTACAATAGTAACAAATACACTTGTTATAACATTTTTTTATTTAATTTCGGGAATTTAACTGGGAAAAAATCCAATAACGCGCACCCCTTCAATCTGCTACTAGGGATGGCAATGGGGCAGGGCATGGCGGGTATCTAAGAACTCATGCCTGCCCCGCGCCTCTCCCCCGCCGCCCCGCCCTGCCCCATGTCCTATTGCGGGGCAGAACATTGTGCCCCATGCCTGCCCCATCGCGGGGCAAATCACCCCGCCCTGCCCATGTTAATTTTATACCAAAATATAATATATATTTTAGACAAATAAAAAATTATTTTAAAATAAAATTAATGCAATAAATATATCAAAATATATTCACAAAAATAATTTTACATTAGAATTACAATAAATAAATAATATAATTTTAAATTTATTTAATATATTATAAATGTAGGATATTAATTTTATTTTATATGTTATAAAATACTATATATAGAATGTATTTATATATTATAAAATATTATATATTTATTTAATATATATAATGGGACAGGATGGGGCAGGGCGTGGCGGGGCAGGGCAGTAAAAATGCAAACACATGCCTGCCTTGCCCTATGCGAAGGGCGGGGCGGGCTGCCCCATTCTCAGGATGGGGCGGGGCGGGGCTGCCCCAAATGGAGCAGGTCAGGGCGGGCCGGCTACGGGGCGGGTCATTTTGTCATCCCTATCTGCTACAATGCTGGTGTGTTATCTCATTTCCCAACTTCATTTCTAAAAATAAAAACAAAATTTCTAATGCTTTTGTCCATTTATATAAACATTGCATGCATATTTCATTTATCAAACCAAAGGAAGAGTAAGAAATCTCATTTGTATTCGATACTTCTGCAATCAAGAATGAAGAAAAACAAAGGCATCATCAACACAAGGTTTTATTTTTTTCTTCTTAACTTTTCCATCTTTTTAGTTTGTGATTGTAGCCCACCTTTATTTCAAAATTTTACCTTTAGCTTGTTTCTGAATTTTTGAAGAGGTCGTGAGATTGAAATTGCTGATAACACTTGCATTCATGTTGAGGAAGGGTATATACAATGTTTAGTTATGTGTGTTTTAAGAAAAGGAATCATAGATTGTGAACTTTAAATATGAGTAATAAATGTGGAAAATGATCTATTATGTGAAATGAAGTTTTGGTACTGTTATTAGCTACAACATTGCTCACTTGGACAAGAAAAGAAACGCAATCCAATCATGGCAAGAATCTACAAGCAACAATAGCTTCAACCTGGATAGTGAGCTAGAATCTACAGGCAACAATAGCTTCAACCTAGATACTGAGCAAGAATCTACAGGCAGCAATAGCTTCAATCTCGATACAGAAGAAGATGAAGTTAAAATTGATCTCCAACTAAATTATACTACCTAACTAAACCAACTAAGATGAAGAGAGAATTTATGCTTCGGGTAATTTCAATTAAGTGAATTTCGTGACCTATTGTGTCTATGCTTAATCTCGATTTATCAAACAACCAAACTAGGGAAAAACCCTCACTAAATTACGTAAACGCTGCTCTCGCATCTAGTCCACTCAACCTAGTGCCTATTCGTGTGTGTTCTCGACGACCTATCCCCCTCGGTGTAATAGACGTCACAACAATAGCAGTTAATAGTTCATTCAACACAACAATACACCTAATAGAGCAAACACAGCTCTCACTTGTTGCTACCTTAATTAAAATGCATAATCAAATAAGAACAATCATGTAAAGCCCAATTAATCCACAAATTATGAGTTCAATCATTTAACAAAACTAAATCAAAACACAAACACAATAAAATCACTAATCCCCACTCAATATTCATCACCCAAAGCACAAGAAATTTAGCTCATAATCATTCTCATCAAACACATAACAATAATAAATAAATAACCAAGAGCATCAAATCAAATGGAATAATAAGGAAAAACATCACCTCAATGGAGTTCCAACACCTGAATTCTTGCAAGAAAATAAAATAACTCACTAAACTCTATCTAAAATTTGCATAAAAATAAAAACCCTAACTAATGTGTGTAGTGTGTGAAAAAAAATGGTAGGGGAGAGGAGCTCCCCACTTCTCCAAGAAGTGGGGAAGCTGTCGAAAAAAATGTGTATCTGTGTGCTGAATTCATTCTCCGTTGTATACAATGGGCTTGTTTCCTTTTAATTCCAAATGGGCTCAAATGATAAAGGGCCCAACTATATACCCCTCCAACATTATTAGATACCCCCACTGAAAATATATTTATTTTATTTTTGATATATCTTTATCAAAATTTACTCGATATTTTAACAAAAATGTGTGAAATATACGTTTGGAAAAATCTTAAAAATATTTTGTCAGTAAATATCTGTTAAATTTTAATTAATTTTTTTATAAAAATATAGTGAAAATAAAATATATACACTAAAAAATTATTTTACTTTTTGATATATCTTTATCAAAATTTAATCGATATTTCAACAAAAATGTGTCAAATATATGTTTGGAAAAATCTTAAAGATATTTTTTCAGTAAAAATCTGACAAATTTTAATTAAATTTTGTGATAAAATATAAGCAAAAATAAAATATATAAAAATTGTGTATCTAATAAGTATGGAGGGATATATAGTCTGGGCCAATGATAAATTAAGGCAATTGGGCTTCATTCCTTAGCAGCCCAAAATAATTTTCAGCATTGCAAAAGAAACATGTGAACCTCTGCAACAACTCTTCTCTCTTTGTATAAAACGTATGACACTTCTCAGCTTTTTCCTTTCCATTTTTTCCCAAATAATTGAAACCAACAGAAGCTAAAATTGTTTTAGGCGTGATCAGGCCACGCCTAACAACAACTTCACTTTTCTTCTTTTCCTCAACTGAAAACACGTACGATGGTGGCTTCAAGGCAAGATTGAAAATATCGGTATCGATGGAAATATCAAGGTCTTAAAATTGTGGAAATATCGATGGATATATCGATATCGAATATCGATATCGGTAAATTTAAAAATTATAAAAAATTTAAGAGCAAATATTTAACACATAAATTTAACAAAAGAATTTAAATAAATTTTACAGTTGTGACAAATTTATATACATACACTATTTTTTGGAGTTTTTCCTGAAATTTATCTTTCGATATTTTCCTCGATATTCGATATTTTCTCAATATCTAACAATATTTGGTTTCATCTATAGAAAAAATAAGCAATATCATTATCGATATTTTTTAGTTTTTTAATAAATATTATGAAAATATCGTTTCTACTCAATATCGATATTAGTGGCTACGAAAAATGAATATATCGTGGATATCGGGGAAATATCATTATATTTTCATCCTTGCTAAGGATGGAGTGGCAATGGTGGTTTCAAATTGATGGCAGGACTGCTTTCTTCTTCAATTCCGGCGGAGGTGAATTGCGACGGCAGAGGATGGTGGCGGGTTTCTTCGTCTTCTCAGGCGAAAATCGGTTCGGAGCAAGGCTGGCTGCTTTCCCTCTCTCTTTCTTCAAGTGGACGACTTTTCTTTCCAGTGGTGGGCTGTCATTCCCGGCGGCAATTGGGACAGAGGGCTTCGTCTCCGGCTGAACGCGAGAAGCAGGACAGCGGCAAGGGCTTTGGGAGATGGGTCTTCGATGCAGTGGCAGGGGAGGCGAATTTCTGGTACAGCTTCGTCGCAATTTCCGGGCTGAGAGAGGTGTGGGCTGTTCCCGCTTTGAACTCCGGTGATTGAAATGATTTCCGGTTGAGATAGGAACAGGGGATGGCTTTTCCGGCGAGCGAACGGTGGCTGCGACTGGCGGAGGAGCTTCAGGTTGTGGCTGTGTGGGATGGCTTCGACGGCGACAATTCAGGCTACAAAGGTGTTGAGTGGTAGGTGAAATTGTGAATTAAGAGTCGTTGCGTGGAATGAATTGTGGGGAGCAATATGAGGACACTTCTTCTTTCCATTTTTTTGGTAGACAATCCCAGCCTTATTCTTGTTCATGTGAGCAATTGGAAATGAGAAATAATATGGAATAACATTAATAGAGCAATTGGGCCTCAACTATTGAACAACCAAGAAAGTTAGCAATTGGGCTAAACTCATGATCTTGAATTTAATTACACGAGCCCTACTAATTCAACAATTAAACTTATAGGCTTATCTCTATTTTTCTATAAAATTGCAACACAATTAATAATTTTACAATTACGCACAATTCCTCAATTTAGCGTACAAAAATGCATGGAATCCTATTAAAATTAGCAATAAAAGCACAAAAATTTCGAGCAAATTTCACACTAATCACAATTAAAACATCAACTTCTAAAGTACACAAATAATACTTTGGCTTGTGAAGGAGAAGATGTCAATAAACAGATCTCATTGATTTTAAAGCACTTTTAGTTATAAAATACTTTTTAACATAAGAAAGAGTTAATTTTAGTTTTAAATATCAATGATTTTAATTATACCTTCAATGGTAATGATAGTAATTGATATGGAGTGCGATGATACATAATTATATATATATATATATATATATATATATTACATCAAATGTATCATGCAATTAATACATAATTAATATTATTCAATGAAAATAATTGTTAATATTCAATAAAAATAATTACTAATGACCAACTAATAATTTTTAATAAAAATAATTTAAAAATATATTTAAACTGCATTCTGTTTATTCAAAATTACCAGCTGATGCAAAAGTTGGCAGTGGTGGTGAAACTAGTTTGTTCAAAGAAACTTGGAATGTGAGTTTTTACAATATTAAATGAGTTATAATACAAGTGAATTGTGTATTATCTATATTATATTCTATCTATCTATCTATCTATCTTGTTTTGCATATTATTTTTTTATTAACTCATATTAGATGTACACTTATATATCTTGTCAAATTAAGAGTAAATTATCTTAGTAATTGATTATATTTCAACAAATAGGTAATAAAATAAATTCCATAAAAATAAACAAACTAAATTTTAATTTTTAAAATGACAATGAACTTGTACGCAAATTGTATATTTTGTGTTGTTACTGCAATCCTTGTGCCACCTAGCCCATCTATCTTAATTTAATGGGCCAACTCTATTAGATACAATCACCCAAAGAGAGTATAAATTAATTTTGTACCCAAAGAGAGTATGGTACTATTATTAATTCATTTGGTATCACTTATTTAATATATTTAAAAAAATCTTTAAATTATTTCTAAGAAACACTTTTTAGTTATAATCATAGCTGATATAAAGTAGTTGCAACAATCAGTGAAGTCCGAGGTTTTTTATTTTGTTGGATTTCCAGTTGAATTTTCTATTACCGACTGGTTTTAAATCCATAAAACATAATTTTTCTCCTTTATTTTTATTATTTGTTTTCAAAATGTACCTATTATAATAAATTTGCCCTACAATAGTAACAAATACACTTGTTATAATCCTTTTTTATTAATTTCGAGAAGGTGAATGTAACTGGGAAAAAATCCAATCACGCGCACCCCTTCAATCTGCTACAATGCCTGTGTCTTATCCCATTTCCCAACATCATTTCTAAAAATAAAAACCAATTTTTAATGCTTTTTTCCATTTTTATAAACAATACATGCGTATTTCATTTATCAAACCAAAGAGAGCAAGAAATGTCATTTGTATTCGATACTTATGCAATCAAGAATGGAGAAAAACAAAGACATTATCAACTCAAGGTTTTATTTTTTTCTTCTTCTTAACTTTTCCATCTTTTTAGTTTGTGATTGTAGCCCACCTTTATTTCAAAATTTTGTCTTTAGCTTGTTTCTGAATTTTTGAAGTGGTCGTGGGATTGAAATTGTTGATAACAATTGCATTCATGTTGAGGAAGGGTATGTACAATCAGTGGCGGAGCTAGAAATTTTGAACAGGGGGCCCGATTAATATTTCTATAAAGATGAAATAATGTTAAGTTTATAAAAAAATCATCATAAATGTATCAAAATGTCTAATTTCATTAATTTAAATTGAACAAATTAAGTTTTGTTATGGTTTTGGAAAAAAAAAATTGTTTCGATTATGTAAAAGATGTGAGATGGTGTTGAAATTTCTAAAATATTAATATTATTAAATTTTTTATTTTTTTTCTTTAGGTAAAATGTAATCACAATATCCATCAAAATTTTAACTTCTAATTATTCTATTAATTTGGAAGATAAATATCTTTAAAATTTTATTGAAATATTATTAGGCACTACATATTTTATACTTTATATTATATAGTATTAAAAAAAAATTAATACTAAAATGTGTAATTTTATTAACAATTTTTTATGATAGAAAAATAATAGATGATAATATTAAATATTTTGAACATAAACTTAATTAAAAAATGCAAAAAAAGACGCATGGAACTCTAAAAGAGAAAAAAATAGAAGAAGTTATATTATGCAAGGAATTGAACCCTTATCTTTTTAAGTTGAAAGAATTTAAAAAATCCTTCAAAACCAATCAAGCACATGTACATAGATTTTGCAATTAGAATACATTATATTTATACTAAAACAATTAAAATTTTCAGGGAGGCCCAGTGTCCCCCACGACCAACCTAGCTCCGCCCCTATGTACAATGTTTAGTGATGTGTGTTTTAAGAAAATGAATCATAGATTGTGAACTTTAAATATGAGTAATAAATGTGGAAAATGATCTGTTATGTGAAATGAAATTTTGGTACTGTTGTTAGCTCCAACATTGCTCACTTGGACAAGAAAAGAAACACTATCCAATCATGGCAAGAATCTACAGGCAACAATAGCTTCAACCTAGATATTAAGCAAGAATCTATAGGCAGCAATAGCTTCAACATAGATACTGAGCAAGAATCTACACAGGCAGCAATAGCTTCAATCTCGGTACAGAAGAAGATGAAGTTAAAATTGATCTCCAAAAAATTAACAATTGATAAGGAGTTTGGGCAGTACATTTCTAAGCTTATGTTTTTTTTAGCAGAAATATATGACTATCAGTTAATACATATATATATTCAAATAATTTATGCACTTTGTAATCTTATGAAGAATATAGCTTTCATGTTGAGAAATTTGAAATTGAGGATCAAACGAAATTTGTAATTGTTATCAATTAAAACATGAACTTCTAAAGTACACAAATAATACTTTGGCTTGTGAAGGAGAAGATGTCAATAAACAGATCTCATTTATTTTAAAGAACTTTTATTTATAAAATATTTTTTAACATAAGAAAGAGTTAATATTAGTTTTAAATATCAATGATTTTAATTATACCTTCAATGGTAACGATAGTAATTTGTAATGACTTTAATGTGGAGTGCGATGACAAATATTTTATGAAACTCACCATCAATTTAACTGTAAAGTATTTTATGCAAATATTAGACTGAATTAAAAATCTACCATCAATTTTCATATTATTTTCCGTGATAGTAATATTTATATACAATACAAACAACTCAATGCAACTAGCATATCTACTACTATTAAACTAATCATCATTCTTATTTCTTTCCATAAATCAAACATCCCCTTGATTTATGATTCATGCTCAGTTACACATTTAAATATGCATTATGTTAGTGGAACAAATTTTTTATTTTTTTTACATCAAGTGTATCATGCAATTAATAAAAAATAATATTATTCAACGAAAATAATTGTTAATATCATATAAAAATAATTGGTAATGACCAACTAATAATTTTTATTAAAAATAATTAAAAATATATTTAAATTGTATTCTGTTTATGCAAAATTACCAGATGATGCGAAAGTTGAAAGTGGTGGTGAAACTAGTTTGTTCAAGAAAACTTGGAATGTGAGTTTTTACAATATTAAATGAGTTATGATACAAGTGAATTATGTATTATCTATGTTACGTTCTATCTTATCTATCTTGTTTTGAATATTACTTTTTGATTAAATCATATTAGCTGTAATTATATATATCTTGTCAAATTAGTCCTAAATTATCTTAGTAATTGATTATATTTCAACAAATAGGTTATAAAATAAATCCCATAAAAATAAACAAACTAAGTTTTAAATTTTAAAATGACAATGAACTTGGGCGCAAATTATATTTTGTGTTGTTACTGCAATCCTTGGGTCACCAAGCCCATCCATCTTGATTCAATGGGCCAACTCTATTAGACACACTCACCCAAAGAGAGTATAAATTAATTTCCTACCCAAAGAGAGTACATTATTATTATTAATTCATTTGGTATCACTTATTTAATATATTTAAAAAAATCTTAAAATTATTTTTAAGAAATGCTTTTTAGTTATAATCATAGCTGATATAAAGAAGTTGGAATAATCAGTGAAGTCCAAAGTTTCTTATTTTGTTGGATTTTCAGTTGAATTTTCTATTACCGACTGGTTTAAAATCCATAAAACAAAACTTTTCTTCTTACTTTTATTATTTATTTTCAAAATGCACCTATTATAATAAATTTGCCTTACAATAGTAACAAATACACTTGTTATAACCTTTTTTAATTTAATTTCAGGAAGGTAAATTTAACTGGGACAAAATCCAATTACACGCACCCCTTCAATCTGCTACTATGCCCGTGTCTTATCACATTTCGCAACATGATTTCTAAAAATAAAAAGCAATTTTCTAATGCTATTGTCCATTTATATAAACATTGCATGCGTATTTCATTTATCAGACCAAAGGGAGAGTAAGAAATCTCATTTGTATTCGATACTTCTGCAATAAAAAATGGAGAAAAAC
This sequence comes from Prunella vulgaris, assembly GCA_026898435.1. Classification (NCBI taxonomy): domain Eukaryota; kingdom Viridiplantae; phylum Streptophyta; class Magnoliopsida; order Lamiales; family Lamiaceae; genus Prunella; species Prunella vulgaris. Next base: position 4,991 of record JAPKLY010000833.1, on the reverse strand, counting down.
AAAGCATCATCAACACAAGGTTTTATTTTTTTCTTCTTCTTAACTTTTTCATCATTTTAGTTTGTGATTGTAGACCACCTTTATTTCAAAATTTTACCTTTACCTTGTTTCTGAATTTGTGAAGAGGTTGTGGGATTAAAATTGTTGATAACAATTGCATTCATGTTGAGGAAGGGTATGTACAATGTCTTGTGATGTGTGTTTTAATCAGTGATGCAAAAATCAGCCTAGACGGCCCCTTGCCGACCCGATTTCTACAAAATCGGCCCTTCTAGGCGTTTTCGGGTCTAGGCGGTCTCTAGGAGGTCCTAGGCGACCAAAATTTTATTTTGTTTATTAAAAAAAAAACAAAAAAAACTAGGCGGTGACTAGGGGTGAGCATGGTTCGGTTCGGTTACCGAACCGAACTAAATCACCAAAACCGACATAACCGAATTTATTATTATTAGAAACCAAAATCGAACCATATACATTAAAAACCGAAAAAACTGAAACCAAAATTTTCGGTTCGGTTTCGGTTTATAACCATATTAACCGAAATATCACTAATTAAAATTGTGTGTGGAAACAGGGAGAGGAGAAGTGGTGATTTGGTGGTCGCCCGCCGTGAGCTTAGGCGGACGGCGACGGATTGGAATGGGGTGAGTGGAGTGAGGGTGGGGGAGGGAATTTCTGGAAGTGAGGCGCCGTGAGGGTGAGGGTGAGGGTGAGGGAGGGAATTTGGAAGGGGTAACTTACTGGTTTGAGGGTTATGATTTTTTTTATCTATATGTAATGTAATTATATTTATGTAATATAATATTTATTTAATTTATTTATATATATTAGTAATAGTATTATACATTATAATTATATATATATATATATATATATGTTTAAATTCGGTTCGGTTTTCGGTTTTTTGGTTTTTTTACCCTAAAAACCGAAACCGAAACCGAAAACTAAAAGTTTAAATATTTAAAACCAAAACCGAACCGAATACCAAATTAACCGAACCAAATTCTTATTTCGGTTCGGTTCGGTTCGGTTTTTCGGTTAAAACCGAACAGTGCTCACCCCTAGCGGTGACTAGGCGCCCGCCTAGGCGGACCTAGGCGCTAGGCGGCCAAAATGCGTCCGATTATCGATTTCAGACTTATACAACCTTGGTTTTAATAAAAGGAATCATAGATTGTGAACTTAAAATATGGGTAATAAATGTGGAAAATGATCTTTTATGTGAAATGAAGTTTTGGTATTGTTGTTAGCTCCAACATTGCTTACTTGGACAAGAAAAGAAACGGTATCCAATCATATTGGCGAGAATCTACAGCCAACAACAGCTTCAACCTAGATACTGAGCAAGAATCTACAAGCAACAATAACTTCAACCTAGATACTGAGCAAGAATCTACAGACAACAATAGCTTCAACCAAGATACTGAGCAAGAATCTACAGGCAGCAATAGCTTCAATCTCGATACAGAAGAAGATGAAGTTAAAACTGATATCCAAAATATGAACAACTGATAAGGAGTTTGGGCAGTGCATTTCTAAGCTTACGTTTTTTTAGCAGAAACATTTGAATATCAATTAATACATATATATATATTCATATAATTTATGCACTTTGTATTCCTTATGAAAAATATAACTTTCACGTTGAGAAATTTGAATTGGAGGATCAATTTTTTTTTTTATAATTTTTATCAATTAAAACATGAACTTCTAAAGTACTCAGATAATACTTTGGCTTGTGAGGGAGAAAATGTCAATAATTAAACAGATCTCATTGATTTTTAAGCACTTTTAGTTATAAAATATTTTTTAACATAAGAAAGAGTTAATATTAGTTTAAATATCAAAATGATTTTAATTATACCTTCAATGGTAATGATAGTAATTAGTAACAACTTTGATATAGAGTGCGATGATGAATTTTTTATGAAACTCACCATCAACTTAACTGTAAAGTATTTTATGCAAATATTAAACTCAATTAAAAATCTATCATCAAATTTCATATTATTTTCCTTGATAGTAATATTTATATACAATACAAACAACTCAATGCAACTAGTATATCTACTACTATCAAACTCATCATCATTCTTATTTCTTTTCACAAATCAAACATCCCCTTGATTTATGATTCATGCTCAGTTTCACATTTAAATATGCATTATGTTGGTGGAACAATTTTTTTTTTACATCAAATGTATTATGCAATTAATACACAATTAATATTAATCAATGAAAATAATTGTTAATATCCAATAAAAATAATTAGTAATGACCAACTAATAATTTTTAATAAAAATAATTTTAAAATATATTTAAACTGCATTTTATTTATGCAAAATTATCAGATGATGCGAGGTGAAACTAGTTTGTTCAAGAAAAGTTGGAATGTGAGTTTTTACAATATTAAATGAGTTATGATACAAGTGAATTATGTATTATCTATGTTACATTCATTCTATCTATCTATCTTGTTTTGAATATTACTTTTTTATTAAATCATATTAGCTGTAACTATATATATCTTGCCAAATGAATCGTAAATTATCTTAGTAATTGATTACATTTCAACAAATAGGTTATAAAATAAATTCCATAAATATAAAAAAACTAAATTACAATTTTCAAAATGACAATGAACTTGGGCGCAAATTATATTTTTTTGTAATTACTGCAATTGTTGGGGAGCCTAGCCCATCTATTCTAATTCAATGGGTCAACTCTTTTAGATACGCTCATCCAAAAAAGAGTATAAATTACTTTCGTACCCAAAGAGAGTAAGTTATTATTATTAATTTATTTGGTATCACTTTTTTAATATATTTGAAAAAAATTTAAAATTATTTTTAAGAAACACTTTTTAGTTATAATCATAGCTGATATAAAGCAGTTGCAACAATCAGTGAAGTCCAATGTTTCTTATTTTCTTGGATTTCCAGTTGAATTTTCTATTACCGACTGCTTTTAAATCCATATAACAAAAATTTTCTCCCTTATTTTTATTATTAGTTTTCAAAATGTAGCTATTATAATAAATTTCCCCTAAAATAGTACAAATACACTTGTTATAACCTTTATTTATTTAATTTCAGGAAGATAAATTTAACTGGGATAAAATTCAATCACGCGCACCCCTTCAATCTGCTACAATGCCGGTGTCTTATCCCATTTCCCAACTTCATTTCTAAAAATAAAAAACCAATTTTCTAATGCTTTTGCCCATTTATATAAACATTGTATACGTATTTAGTTTATCAAACCAAAGGGAGAGTAAGAAATCTCATTTGTATTCGATACTTCTGCAATATAATCAAGAATTGAGAAAAACAAAGGCATCATTAACACAAGGTTTTGTTTTTATTTTCTTCTTAACTTTTCCATCTTTTTAGTTTGTGATTGTACTCCACATTTATTTCAAAATTTTGCCTTTAGCTTGTTTCTGAATTTTTGAAGAGGTCGTGGGATTGAATTTGTTGATAACAATTGCATTCGTGTTGAGGAAGGGTATGTACAATAATATGAAATAATTGTTAAGTGTAAAGATAAGCTGAGTTTGAGTACTGAAGATTAGTCAGGAATCCTGATCCTGAGTATTGGATTCGGAGGAATATTCCTGAGGAATGTATCCTGAGCCTGAGCGAAGACTTGATCCTGAGTCAGGAGTGTTCTGATCCTGACACTCATCCTGAATGTCATCCTGAGTGGTCAGATCAGTGAAGACACTGAAGACTCAGTAGAACTGAAGGCAATCCTGAGAGATCATCCTAAGCTGAAAATCACCTACTCCCTGAGTCACTCAGCATGAAGACGATCCTGAGCTGACAGTTAAGAAAACAGAGCATGACAAAGACGACTTCACCAGAGTGATAAAGTCGGTTATTTGGGCAGCTGGCGGAGCAATCTCATCGAACGCCGGAACAGTTATTCAAGGTGGTTATAACCATACGAATCTCGTTGATTGGTTAAGAGCTCAAAGACGGTTAAGGGTCTGATCTATAAATATGTACTCATTCCAGTTTTTAAGAGAGGGCTTCATTCTAAATTTCAGAGAGAGACAAAAGCTTGTATTCTGTAAACATTATTCATCATTTAGTGAAGTGAGCCAACCCCATCCGTGGATGTAGATCAATTTGATCGAACCACGTAAATTGCTTATTCTTCAGATTTCTTGATTATTTCTGTTGAGTGTGTTCATCCGGCAAGTTCTTCCAATTGATCTGAAAACTTCAAGTCTTATTGAGCTCGATTCAGTTCCGATTGATTTCACAACAATTGGCACCATCTGTGGAGATCAGAGGAGGAATCGACTGGTTAATCATCAATCATGGCATCCACCAAGCTGGAATTTGAGAAATTCACTTGAGCAAACGATTTTGGTTTGTGGAAGATCAAGATGAAGGCTCTTTGACTCATCATGGGCTGGCCAATGCTCTGAAGCCTGAAGATCAATGGCCCTCTTCTTCGTCAGAAAATCCAGGCAAGAAACAAGAAATATTGGAAAAGGCACATAGCACAATCATCTTGTGTCTGGGGGATAAACCTCTGAGGGAGGTGTGCAAGGAGAAGACTGCCATTGAGGTTTGGAGTAAGCTGGAGAAGGTGTATCAGACCAAGTCTGTCACCAACAAGTTGTTCATGAAACAAAAACTGATGTCATTCAGGATGAATGAAGAGAAGGAGTTGATTGAACAACTTGAGGAATTCAACAAGGCTGCTGATGATCTTGAGAACCTGGGAGTGGAAATTGATGATGATGATAAGGCTCTGATGCTCCTGAATTCTTTGCCTAAATCCTTTGAGAATTTCAAGGATACCCTACTATTTGGGAGGCAGGATAAATTGTCCTTTGATGATATTCTGGGTGCACTGAAAACAAAGTCTATTCAGCTACAAGCTTATAAGAAAAATTCAGTTCAGGCTGAAGGATTGAATGTCAGGTTCAAGAAGGGAAAGAAAGATTTTCAGAACAAGAAGAAGAAGAACACAAAGGG
>JAPKLY010000832.1:110585-125383 GCA_026898435.1 Prunella vulgaris | reverse complement strand
ATGGAAATGAACAACAAAAATGTTTTTCCACACAGCAAATAAAGGGCTCATCAAAAAGCAAATTCAGCTTGAAAGAATATCATCTCATTTAAAAGTCCGAGAAGTCGTAGAGAGTTATAAAATTGATTAATTTATTTAGTTCTCAAAATGTGATCCAATAACTTCAAGACGTGACAACTTCCTTCACGTTTTCGTAGCACAACAAGCATTGAACAGAGGACGCAGAGCTCTTACTACCAATTTCATGCTTGGACGATATTCAGCATAATTGGGATCTAGATAACCAAACGAGCCCTTAACTATGGTGCTAACATAGCTCTTTGAGATGTTTGTCCTCATGATTGCTTATTTCAGTAACATTTAATGCCTCTTCTTGAGTGGCAACATCACCTTGCTTGTGCTCCAGCTGTGATGAACCTGTGGCACGACTATCTGCAAAATTGCATGGAAACTTCTCAAATGAATAACCAAAACATCACTTGTTTGATGCCATATATCAACAGTTCGTATTTACCAGACGGTTTAACTCTGTTCCAGAAGGGCAGAAATCTTGAAGCATTCAGTGTCGATGCTTTTCTGTCCTGCTGTTCAAGGGCAAACTCAAGCTGGACCACGACTTGACCCATTGTTGGCCTCTTTTTCGGATCATGATTTAAGCATCTCTTAGCAATCCCCGCAAATGTTTTCAGGCAATCTCCTGATATTTCATCCCTCAAACTTGAAGCCACAATCTGTTCTGCTTTTCCTTTACTTATTTTTTCTTGGGCCCACACAGCCAGACTCATCTCATCCTCACCAAGTCTCGGATCAACTGCTGCCCTCCCACACAAAACTTCCAACAACACCACCCCAAAAGCATATGCATCACTCTACCAAACGAGCCCTTAACTATGGTGCTAATATAGCTCTTTGAGCTGCTTGTGCTCAAATTTTTGGCCAAGCCAAAATCTGAAACTGCTGTGAAATTAACCGAGGCTGAATCGAGCTCAATAAGACTTCAAGGATTTCAGAGCAATTGGAAGAAAATGCCGGATGAACACACTCAACAGAAAATAATCAGGAAATTGAAAGAACAAGCAATTTACGTGGTTCGATCAAATTGATCTACGTCCACGGATGGGGTTGGCTCACTTCACTAAATGATGAATAATGTTTACAGAATACAAGCTTTCTCTCTCTAAGCTTTAGAATTATAAAGCACTCTAATTAAGCACACTTATTTCGCTGAATGAATACATATTTATAGATCAGACCCTTAACCGCCTTTGAGCTCTTAACCAATCAACGAGATTCGTATGGTTATAACCGCCTTGAATAACTGTTCCGGCGTCCAATGATATTGCTTCGCCAGCTGTCAAAATAACCGACTTTATCACTCTTGCGAAGTCGTCTTTGCCATGCTTTGTTTTCATAACTGTCAGCTCAGGATCGCCTTCATGCTGAGTGATTCAGGGAATAGGTGATTCTCAGCTCAGGATGATCTCTAAGGATTAGCCTTCAGCTCTACTGAGTCTTCAGTGCCTTCACTGATCTGACCACTCAGGATGACGCATCAGGATGAGTGTCAGGATCAGAACACTCCTAACTCAGGATCAAGTCTTCGCTCAGGCTCAGGATGCTTTCCTCAGGAATATTCCTCCGGATCCAATACTCAGGATCAGGATTCCTGACTAATTCAGTACTCAAACTCAGCTTATCTTTACACTTAACAATTCTCCACCTTAAAGTAAGTGAGTTTCCCCCATTCCACACTCCACCTCAGGACCTAACTCATAGTACATCCCATGACCGCAGCTTGATCAACTCCAAGCAATATCTGAATTTGGAAATAGGTAAGACCTTAGTCAGCATATCCGCAGCATTGTCCTCAGTGGAAACCTTCTGCACTGAAATCACTTTCTTTTCCACCACATCTCTCACAAAATCAAGTCTGACATCAATATGCTTTGATCTTTCATGAAAGACCTGATGCTTAACCAAATGAATTGTGCTCTGATTGTCACACTGAACTGCAACTTCCTTTTGTCTGATTCCAAATTTTTTAATCATACCCTTGAGCCACATCGCTTCCTTCACTGCTTCAGTCATCGCAATATACTCAGCCTCAGTAGTTGAGAGTGCCACTACTGACTGGAGTACTGCTCTCCAGCTGATTGCTGTACCATATAATGTGAACACATATCCTGATAAGGATTTCCTCGTATCAATGCTTCCAGCATAATCTGAGTCCACATATCCCTGAAGAGGTTGAGTGCCATCCTTAGTCTTCTCGAAGAGTAACCCCAGATTTTCAGTTCCCTTTAAGTATCTCATGATCCACTTAAAAGCCTCCCAGTGTGTCTTTCCCGGATTAGCCATAAATCTACTGACCACACTGACTGAATGTGCTAAATCTGGCCTGCTGCACACCATAGCATATATTATGCTACATATCCCATTTGAGTAAGAAATTTTACTCATGTGTGCCTTCTCTTCTTCTGACTTCGGACACTGACCTGATGTCAGTTTGAACTGTTGACCAAGGGGTGTAGATATAACTCTGGCTTCATGCATGTTGAACCTCCTGAGTATCTTCAGGATGTAATCCTTCTGAATTAAGAACAACCTCCCTTTGTACTTATCTCTGATAATTTCCATGCCCAGTATCCTCTTAGCCATGCCCAGATCCTTCATGTCAAATGTGTTACTCAGTTTTACCTTCAATCTCTGAATTCTTTCAGGACTCTTGCTTGCAACGAACATGTCATCCACATAGATCAGCAGATATGTGAGTACTTCCTTCCCATATTTTTCAAGATAGACACAACTATCATACCTACATCTTGTAAAGCCTATGGAGATCATAAAACTATCAAACTTCTTGTACCATTGCCTCGGGCTTTGCTTCAGTCCATACAATGATTTCTTCAGTAGACACACCTTATCCTGATTCCCAGGTAGAATAAAACCTTCAGGTTGTTGCATGTGTATAGTTTCTTCCAGGTCTCCGTGTAGAAAGGCTGTCTTGACATCCAACTGCTGAAGTTCCAAGTCCTCCTGAGCTACCTTTGACAATAGGATTCTGATTGAACAGTGTTTTACCACTGGTGAGAATACCTCATTGAAGTCTACCCCCTCTCTCTGAGTGAAGCCCCTGGCAACAAGCCTTGTCTTATATCTCAGCTTTCCTCTTCCTTCTGACCCCATTTCAGATTTCTTCTTGAAGATCCACTTGGAACTGACTACCTTCTGTCCCTGAACTTTGTTCACTAAGGTCCAAGTGTTGTTCTTCTCTAATGACTGAAGTTCCTCAGTCATGGCCAATATCCATCTCTCTTTATCTTTCCCTGATACAGCTTCAGCATAGCTTTGTGGTTCCTGATGCTCCACCTCTTCAGCGGTTATCAGGGCATAGGACACCATATCAGCCTGACCAAATCTAGTCTGGGGGTGTATGCTTCTTCTGTGTCTGTCTCTCGCAAGACTATAATTCCTGAGATCTTGGCATTCAGTATCTGAAATTGAGTGGTCAGAATGTTCGTCAGTACCACTTTCCTCTGACTCCTCCTGATGCCTTCCTGAGGTTTCTCCTACCTCAAAGGTGCCTTGTCCTGAGTTCCTTTCAGGAGTCTCCACCTCGACCTGAGATCCATCTCCTGAAAGTATACCATCTGAGTCGTGTATGCTGATGGGCTGATTATATCCCATGACCTTCTCGTTGAAAGTCACATCTCTACTGACAATACACCTTTTATGTCCAGGTTCCAAACACCATAACTTGTATCCTTTCACTCCCTTAGGATATCCTAAGAAGATACATCTCAGTGCTCTAGGTTCCAGCTTATCCTGCCTGATGTGGGCAAAAGCTGAGCAACCAAATACCTTCAGGTTATTGTAGTCCGAGATCCTCCCATACCACACCTCATCAGGTGTCCTGAACTCAATTGCTGAGGAAGGTGCCTTGTTAATAAGATAACAAGCTGTACTGACTGCTTCCCCCCAAAACGCCTTGGGTAGCTTTGCATCTGACAACATACTCCTGACCTTTTCCAGGATTGTCCTATTCATCCTCTCAGCCAAGCCATTTTGCTGAGGATTTGCAGGAACAGTCCTGTGTCTAGTGATCCCCCTTTCCTTGCAGAAATTGTTGAACTCCCCTGATACATACTCTAATCCATTATCAGTCCTGAGATGTTTAATGAATCTTCCTCTCTTATTTTCTTGTTCACTGACCCAATCCCTGAACCTTGCCAAGGCCTCACTCTTCTGCTTCAGTATGAACACCCATACTTTCCTGCTGAAGTCATCAATGACTGTCATGAAATATCTTCCATCTCCATGAGTCTTCACCTTAGCTGGTCCCCAGATATCAGAATGAACATAATCCAGAGGTGCATCAGTAAGTTTCTTACCCTTTGGGAATGAGATTTTCTTGGATTTACCCAGGACACAATGGTCACAAAAATCCAATCTCATCACCTTTCCTTCCCCAAATGCCTTCTGCTTTGAGAGTTCTTGGAGCCCCCTTTCTCCAATATGGCCCAACCTTTTATGCCATATCATTGTCTCAGTACTGTCCATAACATTGTTTGCTGACCCTGAAGAAGTGCTTCCAATCAGGATATACAACCCATTGACTTTCTTGCCTTTCATGTATACCTTCTTGTCTTTGGTTATCAGGATATAACCATCCTCAGTGTTGAACTCATAACCCAGTTGATTCAGTGAACCCAGGGAGATCGGATTTCTCTTCAGTTCTGGCACCAACCTCACATTTGAGAGTATCTTATCTACTCCATCATGCAGCTTCAACCTGACAGAACCACTCCCCTTCACCTTACATGTCTGATTATTGCCCAGCACAACTGAGCCTCCATCAAACTTCCTCAACTCCCTGAATAATGATTAATCAGGGCACATATGGAATGAACATCCAGAATCCAGTACCCACTCATCATTCAGATTCAGGTTAGTAACCGTCAACACCTCAGCACTATCATAACCACCTTCAGCAGCAACATTTATATCAGTCTTTTGTTCTTCTCCCTGATTCCTATTTCTGTCAGGGCAATTCTTCTTGAGATGGCCAGTTTTGTGACAAGCAAAACATTTCCTCTTCTCAACAAAATCACCTGATTTTGGCCCCTTTGTGTTCTTCTTCTTCTTGTTCTGAAACTCTTTCTTGCCCTTCTTAAACCTGACATTCAATCCTTCAGCCTGAACTGAACTTTTCTTATCAGCAAGTAGCTGAATAGACTTAGTCTTCAGTGCACCCAGAATATCATCAAAGGACAATTTATCCTGCCTTCCAAACAGTAAAGTATCATTGAAATTCTCAAAGGATTTAGGTAAAGAATTCAGGAGCATCCAAGCCTTATCATCATCATCAATTTCCACTCCCAGGTTCTCAAGATCATCAGCAGCCTTGTTGAATTCCTCAAGTTGTTCAATCAACTCCTTCTCTTCATTCATCCTGAATGACATCAGTTTCTGCTTCATGAACAACTTGTTGGTGACAGACTTGGTCTGATACACCTTCTCCAGCTTACTCCAAACCTCCAAGGCTGTCTTCTCCTTGCACACCTCCCTCAGAGGCTTATCCCCCAAGCACAAGATGATTGTGCTATGAGCCTTTTCCAATATTTCTTGTTTCTTGCTTGGATTTTCTGACGAAGAAGTAGGCCATTGATCTTCAGGTTTCAGAGCATCGCCTAGCCCATGATGAGTCAAGAGATCCTTCATCTTGATCTTCCACAAACCAAAATCGTTTGCTCCAGTGAATTTCTCAAAATTCAGCTTGGTAGATACCATGATTGATGATTAACCAGCCGATTCCTCCTCCGATTCCCACAGACGGCGCCAATTGTTGTGAAATTAACCGAGGCTGAATCGAGCTCAATAAGACTTCAAGGATTTCAGAGCAATTGGAAGAAAATGCCGGATGAACATACTCAACAGAAAATAATCAGGAAATTGAAAGAACAAGCAATTTACATGGTTCGATCAAATTAATCTACGTCCACGACTGGGGTTGGCCCACTTCACTAAATGATGAATAATGTTTACAGAATACAAGCTTTCTCTCTCTAAGCTTTAGAATTATAAAGAACTCTAATTAAGCACACTTATTTCGCTGAATGAATACATATTTATAGATCAGACCCTTAACCGCCTTTGAGCTCTTAACCAATCAACGAGATTCGTATGGTTATAACCGCCTTGAATAACTGTTTCGGCGTCCAATGATATTGCTCCGCCAGCTGTCAAAATAACCGACTTTATCACTCTTGCGAAGTCACCTTTGCCATGCTCTGTTTTCATAACTGTCAGCTCAGGATCGCCTTCATGCTGAGTGACTCAGGGAGTAGGTGATTCTCAGCTCAGGATGATCTCTCAGGATTAGCCTTCAGCTCTACTGAGTCTTCAGTGCCTTCATTGATCTGACCACTCAGGATGACGCATCAGGATGAGTGTCAGGATCAGAACACTCCTGACTCAGGATCAAGTCTTCGCTCAGGCTCAGTATGCTTTCCTCAAGAATATTCCTCCGGATCCAATACTCAGGATCATGATTCCTGACTAATCTTCAGTACTCAAACTCAGCTTATCTTTACACTTAACAGAAACCTTAGCTGTGAAATTTTCATCCAAAAGAATATTTGTGGACTTCACATCACGGTGTATGATTGAGGTGCCGGTGTGAAGGTAGTCTAGACCTCGACCAGCTCCAATGCATATAGTAAGGCATTGCTTCCATGTAAGAGACGAGCGGTGGTCAGCCAGTGTTCCACGGGGTATGTACTCGTAAACAAGAATCATTTCCCCGTTCTCATCGCAGTAGCCAATAAGAGAGACAAGATTAACATGTCGGAGCTTACTTAGTGTCTCAATCTCGGTCAAAAACTCGCCTTCTCCTTGGTTAGAATTAGGTGCTAGCCTCTTCTTCGCCACAGTCTCTTTAACATCATCGATTAGGCCTTTGTAGACTTTACCAAATCCACCAACTCCGATGAGATGAGCTTCGTCGAAATCTTGAGTGGCCAATCTGATTTCTGGCAGAGAAAAGCGACGACAGAAGCGCTCAGCCGTGGCAGACAGCTGCTTCCCATCCTCCTTTGTACCATTACCTGTTGCTATCATATTTCCTGAGTAACTTCAGAAGGTGAAAAATAAAATGAAATGAAAGATATTTTGATTAATGAAATAGGGAAGGTGAAGCAATGTCTGCATAGTTGCTTGTATGTTGGCCTATATTATGATATTTTAGATGCAGAGTCAATTGAGCATTTAATTTATTTGTATGATCATTTTCCGGGAATATTTCAATATGTTCGTAGACACATAGACATTGACTTTTGAAAAACTCTGCGCTGAACTATTCATAATTGGTGGGTGATGTTGCGATAGGAATTCAATATAATTCAATCATCCGGTTGTAAGAGGTGATCATCATTCAGTTGACCTATCAAATTTTGCTACGTGGGCAAATCAGATCCTTCCACATCAGCATCAAAATATTGCTACCATGAATGAAAAGATTAGTTTATTTGTTCGACAGCTCAGTTTCACCATCTCTTAACAACTCTCATAGTCTCACCATATATAATATCCTTTTTACTAATTTTATCAATTCATAGATCCTTAGACTTGGTGAATGGTTATATTAGCGGGAAAAATATCCCGAGAAATAAGTTACTTTGAACTCATAACATATTGAGGATACGTTTTTGGTCTCGTAACTCTTTGGATTGTCCAATTTTGATCTCATTTTCGCCGAAAAAATAAAAATAATATCTTTTTTGTCATGCACGACGCACATGCCTGTTAAATTTGGTACTTTTCGGTATTCTTGCTGATATTTTATTATTTTTATTAGTGTTTTAGAGATATAAAAAAAATACATAAAATAGAAAAAATTACTTGGCAGGTCACATCAGCAAAGGTGCAAAAGTATTATTTTCGATAGAATCATGATTATTTTACCCTTGCTAACCGTTCTACTCAACATTTTGCCAATTGTATTTCATATTCATTCTTCGACAGGCTACATGTTTACAAAAAAAAAAAAAAAAAACACTATCATTAACGAACTTAGTATACTATAATTTCAACTATTTCCTGCTGCATTGAGATGTCAAGAGAGCTGGAAAAATCTAATAAATATCTTCTTACTACAGTTGTCGTGTCTGGACAAAATGCAGCTCGGTTTGCTCCGCCAAATCGTTGAGAACTGTTACTACCATGCTCATGTTTGGACGAGATTCTGCTTCATATTGCACACACAAGGAGGCGATGCTATACATCTGTGTTTGAACAAAAATCTAATGAGACGATTCCCACCCCATTACTTTGGATCAATCCCAACCCGAACTTTGGATCATGATGCAATAACAGCTTTGTACGATATAAATGCATAATCTCCAATGACAATGCTAATATTAATTCGAAAGCAAAACTTTAGCTTATAAAAAGTACACACCATTGATTAACAACAAAATTACTTGCATTTAATTTGTTTTATGCATTTATTTAATTGCAAAACTGCTCATTGGATTATAAGCAAGTTATGTTGGAGCATCTTTTGTTACGATTTTGCAGTATGGTAATAGGTTTTCTAGATTTGTTTGTGGTTGTCATAAAATAAGAGAAAAGAGGAAGACATGAGTAACTGGAATATCACTATCACGGTTGTAAAATGAAATGATTAATTACTTTTATATATATATGTATATACTCTATTGTGCTAGGTATTTAATCTTAAATAAACCTCTTACTCCTGTGAATCAACTTTTTTTTTTTTTTTGAATTCGGAAATCGGTAGTAACAAAGTCATCATGCAAGATATGCGTGGAAAAGAATAAATTGAAAAGAGTGTGTAGTGCTGAAAGAACGTTTTTCTTTCTTGTAATGACTTAATGTACGTAGGAGATTTATTTTTAACACTATTTCACTTTTAATATGAGACTCATGATTTTTCTAATGAGTACGGTTTGCACCCTAAATTTGTCTCTTTAAAAGCAAAAAATCTTGTGAAGCTTTTTGTGTTATTTTCCCTAATTGATAAAGATTCAGCCTCAATCAACATCAAGCTTATTTACATCGCGGTGTACGAACAACAAAAATATACTGCATAGAAAATAACGGGCTCATCAAATAACTGATTCAGCTCGAAAGAATTTCATCTCATTTAAAAGTCCGATTTTAAAAAAAAATATGAATTAATTCATTTATTTAATTCTCTAATATAATTTTGCACATATCATGAACCCGAATGCAGCTAAAACTTTACCCAAAATGTGATCCAATAATTTCAGGTCTCAACCATGTGAAGGAACAACATCATCAACAATGAACCATTGAGGCCCCACCAGATTGATAGGATAGTTTCATGTTTTCGTAGCAGAGTAAGTATTCAACAGAGGACACAGATCTCTTACTACCAATTTCAGGCTTGGACGTAAGTTACGATCATATTGAACACACCGGGCAGCGATAGCAGCCATCTGCAATTGAAAAGAATATATAAAAACAAAACGATGAAGCATGCAGTACGACAAAATTATTTCTTCAGTAATGTAACTTAAAATTCTGGCAAATTGAAGACAAATCAAACTCAATCAAAGAAAATTGGGCTAATTGCCCCAACTTGAGCTGACCCGAACTGGAATTTGGGCTTATTTGACATGAATTTGCCTTCAAATTGTAACTTTTTAAAGTTGTTGTCCTTAAATGATCAATTTGAAAAAGTTACAATTTTTTCAACTTGATAAATTGATAGAACCTGTGACTTAGAATCCTAGAAACCTAAGAAAATGTTCTTAGATTACCCTAGTAATCAGCATACACTGTAAAGAGATGATATCTCAATATCAATATTTTTCATAATAATCCAATGGGCTTACAATCATTATATATATAATCTGAAACTCTTGGGCTAATTAAGTAATAAATAAGAAATAAATGAGTCAATATAAATTTCAGAGATAAATTAAATTGATTCAACATTCATTGAATCAATTCAACTCTTGAAATTACTTCTTTTCTTGATGCTTCATTTTTCGTGCATAGACTTTAGTGATGGGTGGACTTGCCACCTTGGAAATCCTAACATCACTCCCCCCGTCGATAAGAACCTTGTCCTCAAGGTTAAAAGCTGGAAACTTGGTACGTAATTCATCAACCAGCTCCCATGTTGCATCATCTTTGGACATGGAGGACCAGTTGACCAGAGCTTCCAACTCCCTTCTGCCTTTCGTGACTCGCCAGCGATACTCTAGTACTGTTTCTGGTTGAAAAACTGGAACACCATCTGTAGAATACGGGGGAAGTGTAGTGCTGATATTTGAGGTGTCACCTGCCCGACGCTTCAACAAGGATACATGAAATACTGGGTGTATCTTGGAGTCCTCCGGAAGTGCAAGTCTATAGGCAACTTCTCCAATACGCTCAACTACTTGAAATGGACCAAAAAACTTACTGGAAAGTTTTTGATTGATTCGTCGAAAGATGGAGTGCTGCCTGTAAGGTTGTAGGCGAAGAAATACCCATTCTCCAACTTCGAATTGCTCTGGCCGCCGTTTTGTATCAGCATATTGACGCATTCGGTTTTGGGCTGACTCCAAATTAAACTTGAGCTCGCGCAATAGCTGATCTCTCTCTTGTAATTGCACATCAACTTCATGCACTGCAGTGGACCCAAGTTCGTGGATTGGAATTTGTGTTGCAGGCCTACCATAAACCACTTCAAACGGAGTCATGTTGATGGCGCTGTGGTACGTTGTATTGTACCAGTATTCTGCCCACGCTAGATGCTTTTCCCACTCTTTTGGCTTGTGGAAAGACATACAACGCAAATATTGCTCCAAACAACGGTTAACCACTTCTGTCTGTCCATCGGTTTGAGGGTGGTACGATGAGCTCATCTTTAGCACTGTTCCCTGTAATTTGAATAATTCTTGCAAGAAATTGCTCAAGAATACTCGGTCACGATTAGTGACTATGGACTTGGGCACCCCATGTAGTCGGACGATGTGACGGACAAACAAGTCAGCCACGCTCCGAGCCGTATAAGGATGACTTAACGCTACAAAGTGAGCGTATTTGGAGAGTCGATCTACAACCACCATGATAGTATCCTTGCCATTGGATCTCGGAAGCCCGGTGATGAAATCCGTAGATATTTCAGTCCAAACTTGTTCCGGAATCGTGAGAGGAGATAACAAACCAGCTGAAAGTCGACTCTCCTTTTTGTTCCGTTGGCACGAATCACAAGCTTGTATAAATTGAACTACATCTTTCCTTAAGCCTGACCATTCGAACAACCTGTTCAATCTCTTGTAGGTTCGCAAAACTCTTGAATGGCCTCCAAAGGCTGAAGCATGAAAATCTTTGATGAGACGGGTGCGCAACTCACCACTTGGTACCCAAATGCGTCCATTTTGAGCTAAGCAGCCATTACGAATTTCCCAGCTTTTATTTTCACAAACCCCATCACGTACCATCAGTAAAATTGGTCCCATCTCCACATCAGCTGCTGTTGCAGTCGCTATTTCTTCCCAAATCCCTGTAGTAGGAGAAGAAACAGCCAATGTATGCAGATTCTCAGTAACCACCCTTCGTGATAAGGCGTCGGCGGAGTTATTTTCTTTTCCTGGTCGGTAGACGATTTCATAATCAAATCCAACCAGCTTTGCTATCCACTTCTGTTTCTCCGGAGTGGTGATTTGCTGCTCTAGTAAGAATCGAAGACTTCTTTGATCAGTCACAATTTTGAACCTCCGCCCCACTAGATATGGTCGCCAGGTTCGGATAGCTTCAAGAATAGCAAGCATCTCCTTTTCATAAATAGACCATGATTGCTTTGAGGCTGCAATCCCCTTGCTCATGTAGGCAATCGGCCTCCCCTGTTGTGATAGTACTGCCCCTATCCCAAAACTGGAAGCATCTGTTTCTATAACAAATTCTTCATTGAAGTTTGGTAGTGCAAGGACAGGTGTTGAACTCATGGCTGTTTTGAGTTTTTCGAAAGAACTTTGAGCTTTATCCGACCATTGAAACTTGTTCTTTTTGGTAAGGTTGTGCAGTGGGCGAGCAATCTCTCCAAACTTAGCACAAAACTTGCGATAATACCCCGCAAGTCCCAAGAAACCCCGCAACTCAGTAACATTATTAGGTACTGGCCAATTAATTACTGCCTCGATCTTTCGAGGGTCGACACGAACCCCTTGATGTGAAATATAATGTCCCAAGTACTCAACTTCCAAAACTCCAAAGAAACATTTAGAGGGTTTAATCACGAAGTTGTTCTCCTTTAAAATACTTAGAGTGGTACGTAAATGGCTCAAATGATCCTCCCAACTCATACTATAAACTAGAATGTCATCGAAAAATACGGAACAAACCTCCTTAGATAGGGTCGGAACATGTGGTTCATGATTGCCTGGAATGTTGATGGAGCATTGCTTAGTCCGAACGGCATGATGAGATACTCAAAATGGCCATTGTGAGTACGGAAAGCTGTCTTGTGTACGTCATCTGGATGCATCCGTATTTGATGGTAGCCCGCCTTTAGATCTATCTTGGAGAAATATAGGGCACCATGCAATTCATCGAGCATGTCTTCTACAGTAGGGATGGGAAAACGATCTTTTACTGTTGCTGTGTTGAGAGCGCGGTAGTCAGTGCAGAATTGCCACGTACCATCTTTTTTCTTGACCAACAATACAGGCGATGAGAACGGGCTGGTGCTGTATCTGATCAAGCCTGCTCCTAACATTTCTTCAACTTGTCATTCAATCTCATCTTTTTGAAAATGGGCGTAGCGATAGGGAGCTACGTTTACTGTCTTACTTTCATCTACCAGACGAATGCGGTAATCAAACTCTCTTCTTGGTGGCAACCTATTAACTGTTGTGGTAACTTCTTTAAATTCGGATAGAAGCTGCTCAATGGCCACCATTTTATTAGTCTCTTCTAGCTTCTGTCGGCTGGTAACCTCGGGCGAGGTTAATAAGTAGAACTCCGACCCGCTTGCCCATTCTTTGTGCAGTTGCTCAGGTTCTGTCCTTTTGGGTGGTGTATAACCAATTGCCTTCAGCAAAAACATGTCATTATCACACCAAACGTTTAATGATAAGTCACGACAATCCATCATTAATGGGCTTACTGCCTCCAGCCACGGCATTCCCAAGATGACGTCCACATTTGGTGAAAGAATCCCGTACAGATTTACTACGAACTTCAGCCCTTGAATCACAATCGGTATATTCTCATATCGAATCCCACATTCTATAGATCTGCCTCCCCCTGTACCTATGCTGAAAGGCCTGATGGCACGCCCGTTGGGTAGTCTCAGCCCTTGTGCGACTTCCTCCGAAATAAAATTCAAGGATGCCCCACTATCCACCAGTAATAGCAAGGTATTACAGCCAATGTTTCCATGGAATTTCAGACACTTACCTCCTTCTCCTTGAAGGGTATGAAGTGTTGCATTTTGTGTAGGACCCTGTTCGCTCTCCAGTAGGCTGAAATCAATAGTTGCGCCAACGTCTTTCCCCCCTTCTTCCTCATCATAACGAGGCTTCTCCTCCTCTACTTCTTGCTGGTCATAATCCACAATCAGACACATAAACTTGGCTTTTGGACAATCGTGATTCCGTGAGTATTTTTCATTACATGTGAAGCATAGTCCGGCTTGACGTCTGCGATTTATTTCTTCACTTGAAAGTTGGGTACGACCCTTACTTGGTGCTCTGGGAATCATACCAGCGGCCTTATCCGTGGTTGAAGGTGTTACTGAGTGTGATGCCGGACTAGGACCCCAAAGTTTTTGTGGTTGGTTCCGACTATAGGTGGTGGATCTGTCCCTCAAATATGTCGTGGACTGATACATGCGGATCTGCTCGTCTTTTCTTGTGGCTAATTGTATTGCTTCCTGAAGAGTTTTAGGCCGCCACATCTTCAATTCTCCCGATAATTCTGGTTTTAGTCCTACCATAAAAGTGCCGAGCAACGCGCTTGCAGGCCAATGTGGAACTCGATTTGCTCCCTTTTCAAATTCTTTCAAGAAATCACGAAAATTTCCAGTTTGTTTGAGTTTACTCAACGTCTCATTTGCATCTTCTATTTCAGAATTTCCAAATCGAATGAGTAGACCCTCTTTAAATTTATCCCACGAAATCATGTGCATCCCGCTGTTTTGTTTGAACCAACACCACCATTGTCGTGCATCCAACGCAATTTTCACGCAGTCCTTTCTCCTTATTTCTTTTAACTCAAAGTACTGTTCCACTCTATCAATCCAGTTGATGGGGTCTTCTCCTGTAAATTTGGGAAATTCCATCTTAATTCCTTTGGGTCGGTGATCTCGAGGTCTTTTGTTATGCCGACTTATCACTGATCTTCTTGATTCTGTATACGAGTCATCGGATTGATCATTCTCGTGTTCCTCGTTCGACTCTGATCCATCCCTATGGAAGGGATCGTGTTGTGTTGCAAAGGGGTTGTATTCTTCCTCATCCCTTTCCTGTTGTCGCCGCTGGAAACGACGATGTCCTTGTTCAGCAGTAATTATCCCGGGTTGTCGCCCTCCTCATCGTTTCCGGTGTCTTCCTCCATTCGAGTCCCTGTCAGACTGGCTCCCGCGCTGCAGTGACTGCACCGCTTCACTCAACTGAGCAATGGAATTCTCAAGTTCGGTGAACCTTTGTTTATTGGACACCATAGTTGCGGAAGTCGTGTTTCTTTGGCGATCACAGAACTGGCTCTGATGCCAATTGATAGAACCTGTGACTTAGAATCCTAGAAACCTAAGAAAATGT
>JAPKLY010000832.1:68173-105585 GCA_026898435.1 Prunella vulgaris | reverse complement strand
AAATTCAGCTTGAAAGAATATCATCCCATTTAAAAGTCCGAAGCTGTAGAGAGATAAAATTAATTAATTTATTTAGTTCTCAAAACGCTGTTGATTGGGGATTTCAACGCGGTCTTGGGTGCTCATGAGCGCAATACTCATTCCAGGTCCAATAATATTTCTTCAGCAGAATTCCGGGCCTTTGTTGATGAGGCAAACTTGGTTGACTTGGCACCACAAGAGCAGTGCTTCACGTGGTGTTCCCGGAACTCTAAATTTGGTTTTCTGGCAGCCAAACTTGACAGAGCGCTTGCCACATCGGGCTTCTTGTCGTTTTGGTCTTTAGCCCATCTCTTTGATGTTACTTTTGTATTTGGAGAGGGATTTAACCATTTGTTCTTGCAGGCCATTTCGAAACCTCTCAGTGCCCAAGCTCAAGATATTTGGAGCTTGGCGTTTGTCACCTGCGCTTGGAGTATTTGGAACGTTAGGAATAAATATGTTTTTGATAATGTTGAACCCTCTGCACGTCGTAGCATTGCTTGGATTATTGCAGCGGTTACGGATGGATCTCATCTCGTTAAGGCAAAGAGTGATGGGTCCATGAGGGACCTCTTCATCGCTAGAGCTTTTGGAGCAACACTTAACCCGAGGGCACACAGATTTTCACCTGTTGTCCGCTGGCAGGCCCCTCCTCCAGGCTGCATCAAAGTTAACGTGGACGCATCACTTAGCTCGGCGACCACTTTTGTTGGGGCTGTGTTTCGGAACTCCCGGGGTTATTTTTTGTCGGCTTTTGTCAAATCAGGTGGTACAGGCATGGGTTTGGAAGGAGAGCTGGTCGCAGCACTGCTTGCGGTGGAGTTCGCTCACGCACGAGGCTGATCACAACTTTGGTTAGAATCGGATTCCCTCCTGACAGTCAGGACGTTAAAACAACAGGTACAATTGGTTCCTTGGCGAATCTCAGGACTTAGGAGTCAGGTTATGCATAAGTCCAGGGATATGTCGATCACTTACTCGTACATTTTCCGGGAGGGCAACAGGGCTGCCCATACTCTAGCCGCTACTCACCTTTGCGGTTCATGGAACGGTTCACCACCGGACATCCTTACTAGCATCATGTTTGAGAATATGAATAAAGTGTACGCTAGATCTATGTCTGGTTAATTATCTTTTCTTTTGGTGTGGTTGAGGGGCGGTTTGGCCTTGGTTTTCTAGGCTTTGTTATCAGGGCCTTTGCTTATTGGGAGTGGGGTCTGATGGTTGTGCTCTTTTTATCCTACGTCTGGTTTCTCCACAAGGGTGGTTTACGGTTAGGTTTTTAATGAGGCCCATCAACTCCTTTTATTCAACTTCCATCCCCGGGTTGTGGGGTTTCTCTCGTTCTTTCTTCTCTTGTACTTTTTTCTTTCAATTTTATATATTACACCCGATTCCTCAAAATTATGTGATCCAATAATTTCGCACATATCATGAATCAGAAAGTTGCTAATATATAGTTGCCTCAAATGTGATCCAATAACTTCAACACGTGACAACTTCCTTCAGGTCCAAACCATGTGAAGGCATAACATCATCATCAATGGTTGATTGAGGCCCCAGCAGATTGATAGGATGTATCTTATGTTTCATGTTTTCCTAGCACAACAAGCATTGAACAAAGGACGCAGAGCTCTTACTACCAATTTCATGCTTGGACGATATTCAGCATAATATTGCACACGCAGGGCGGCGATTGCAGCCATCTGCAACTGACAAAAATATATAAAAACAAAATGATGAAGCATACTGTACGAGAAAATTATTTTTTCAGTATCGTAATTTAAGGGGTGGCAAAATGGGACAGTAACTTTTTGAGTTGACAAAATAAGGACCATACCTTAAAAATGTGAAAAATTGAGGACAAATCAACCCGATCAACAAAAATTGTGCTAATTGGCCCAATTTGGGCTGAACCCAAACTGGAATTGGACCGATTTGGCATGAATTCGAGTTGAATTTGACCTCAAATTGCAACTTTTAAAAGTTACTGTTCTTGAATTGTCAATTTGAAAAAGTTAGTCTTTTCTCATCTTGAAAAATTATTATCCTCATTTTGTGAGACCGAAAAGTTATAATAACTGCTTATATCAACCAGGAAATATATGTCTTTAACAGTTTCCACATGCTAAGTAAAACTGCATACCCATTCCTCGAGATGCTGCACCCCCCTTGGCCACGTATAATCGATAACTTCACCACCTGTCAGTTTCCACATGCTAAGTAAAACTGCATACCCATTCCTCGAGATGCTGCACCCCCCTTGGCCACGTATAATCGATAACTTCACCACCTGTCAAGAGTTCAAGGAGTACCACACCGAAAATATAGACATCATGACTCGCTGAGCTTAGTTCAACAGATGATGACCATCTGTTGTATCTACAACACAAAATAATGTAGTTTGTTGCCACATAGTAATTAGAACTAATTCGAACAACAAGTGTTGTAGGATAGATTCAGAGCATACTCCGGGGGATGGTATAAACTACGGACTGGTAATGCAGTAGGATGATAACAACCAGAATCAACTAGACTATCACGAGGTGATTCAGCTGACCAACCAAAATCTGAAACCTTAGCTGTGAAATTTTCATCCAAAAGAATATTTGTGCACTTTACATCGCGGTGTATGATTGAGGTGCGAGTGTGAAGGTAGTCTAGACCTCGACCAGCTCCAATGCATATAGTAAGGCATTGCTTCCACGGGGTGTGTACTCAAACAGAAATGCATGTCTAAATTAATCCTATAATCAAGGATGCAAATGGCCCACGTCAAGACCGCCTAGGCCCCCAGCAGCCGACGCCTGTCTAAATCGGCAGAGAAAAACGGTCAGGGTATTAGGCCCCGCCTAGGCGGCCTTGGTGGCCATAAGGAATAGGCGGAAATGGCGGCCACAGAGGAGGAGTAGGCGGAGGTTTATTAAAAAAAAATTTAAAGTTAAAGACAAACTTATAACTTTTTTAGATATACACGAAGAAAAGAAACAAGCTTCTAGCCGAACGATTAAACAATCTCGTGTATGTCAATTTTAATGCAAAATTGATGAACAAGCGCAAGAAGTTAAAAGAGAAAGATGTAGAAGTTTTATTAGCAAAAGATGATGCAAGTTATGCTCAAGAATGTATTGTTGGAGGTGGATTGGTTGATGGTGTTGTTGAGGGAGATATTGGCTCAACCTCAGGTATGACTTCTCGACTTAGAGAGCTTGACGAAGATGATTTCTCATCTGATGATGATGAAATAAATGTTGATGTGGAGTTTGAATCTGATGATGAAGAGTGTGTACGTGGAGTTGAACAACAATTGTCTTTAGATGTTCCTTTTAGTTGAACTACTTATTAATTTATTTGTACGATATATTTTGTTATTTTAATATTTTATTTAGAAGTTGAACAATATCATTTTGTGATAATTTTTAACATTTTATTGACTTGTTGTGTTTTGTGAAAAATGCATTTGGGTATTAATTATGTTTTAAATTTATAATTTATTGTATAATGTATATTTTTATTAATATATGTTTAGAAAAAAATTTAAAAAATAAAAAAATAAAAAAAATCTTGGCCCCGCCTAGGCCTCCTTGTCGTTTGGCCGCACTCGACCGCCCAATGACCGTTAAGCGCCATTTACACCTTTGTCTATAATTAAGGTAATACATCGAACAAATCTTAACCGCGAAAAGGCATGGAGATGAACAACAAAATGTACTTCCATACAGCAGATAAAGGGCTCATCAAAAAGCTGATTCAGCTTGAAAGAATTCATCTCATTTAAAAATTTGAACTTGTAGAGAAAATATAAAATTAATTCATTTATTTGATTCTCCTATATAATTTCGCAAATATCATGAACCAGAAAGCGGCTTGAGTTTCATGTTTTCCTAGCAGAATAAGCATTCAACAGAGGGCCTAGAGCTATTACTACCAAGTTCATGCTTGGACGAAATCCAGCTTCATGCTGCACACACAGGGCAGCAATTGCAGCCATCTGCGATTGACAAAAATATATAAAAACAAAAATGATGAAGCAGACTGTACGGAAAAATTATTTCTTTCAGTACCGTAATTTAAGGGGTGGCAAAATGGGAACAGTACCTTTTTTGAATTGACAAAATGATGACCATAACTTAAAATTGTGGAAAATTGAGGACAAATTAACCCCAATAAATTAAAATTAGGCTAATTGACCTAATTTAGGCTGAAGCCAAACTGGAATTTGGCATTAATTCAGGTTGAATTTGGCCACAAATTAACTTTTAAAAATTACGGTTCTTAAATTATCAATTTGAAAAAATTACAGTCTTTTTTCAACTTGAAAAATTATAATCTTCATTTTGTGAGCCCCGAAAAGTTAAAATGCTCATTCTACAAGTTACTGTCCTAAAAAAATATTTTTTTCCCCTTGCTGTGCAGAACAAACATTTTTTTTTTCCAGATAAAAGAAGCTAATATATATCACCTTTGCAACGCCCTTTGGTGGGTAGTCACCTTTTAGTCTAGCATCCACAACCATCATTACCTTGTCCTCGCTAAGCCACGGTCTTACCTACAAGTTCGACGGAGTATCAACCACAAAATATATGTCCGCAACAGTTTCCACATGCTAAGTAAAACTGCATACCCATTCCACGAGATGCGGCGCCTTTAGCCGCGTAAAATCAATAACTTTACAGCCTGTCAAGAGTTCAAGGAGTACCACTCCGAAACCGTAGACATCACTCTGTCGGCTCAGTTCACCAGCCCATCCGTTGTGGCAACAACACAAAAGAAGTACGTAGTTGTTGTTGCTACAGAGTAATTAGAACAAGTTCAAACTTGTAGGAAAGAGTCAGAACATACTTCGTGGGATTGTATAGTGGAAAATTATCAGGAGTGAATTGAGTTGGCCGACCAAAATCAGCTATTTTAGCAACTTGGTAATCATCAAAGACTAAAATGTTGTTTGATTTGATGTTACAGTGAACTTGTGACCTCTCATGAATGTACTCCAGTCCCTTTGCGGCGCCCATTGCAATTTGAACTTGTTGGCCCCATGACAGAGCCGGAGCAGGATTTGAGCCATCGACACCTTGTTTTCCTATTTTACACAAGGAATAATCACATTAATCAGTACCCCAAATATCAGAACATTTGATCACATCAAGAAACTAATGGGATGAAGATTGTTTATATGACAACTTTTTAAAAACAGAACATAACAGCATAATACTACTCCTATTCAGCAAAATCAGTTCAAGAATCAAGAAAAAAACAATCTTAGGATATTATATTGAAGGGCCAAGGATGCTAAACAATAGCATTACCATGAAAAATGTCATATAGGGACCCGTTGGGAGCAAACTCGTAGGCCAAGAATTGCTGACCATCATCCATGCAGTAGCCTAATAGCTGAACCATGTTTTCATGCTTCATGCTGGATATCTTTGTAACCTACAAAATCATATATTAGAAAAAAAACACCCCCCTTTCCATTTTTGTACACTATCAACCGATACAGTGATTGTTCAAACCCGTTGTTGAAACATCGCATCTGCCTGGTGGCCATGTTGTACCATTTTGATTGCTGCGACCTGTCCACTTTTTAGGGCTCCACGATATACTCTTCCTTTAAATCCGTTATAAATTAAACGCTGAGAACTAAAATTGGCAGTAGCTTCTTTCAATTCATGTATTGAAATGGCAGGGACAACAATTGGTTCAACATCAACAGTCATTTGGTCCTCTGATTCATCTACTGCAACATCAACAGTAGGGTGGCCAATAGGTGAAATATTAAGACTCTGTTTGTCCTCATGATTGCTTATTGGAAGCATATCAACGTTTAACGCCTCTTCTTGAGTGGCTGTTGATGGCATATTAACATCACCTTGCTTGTGCTCCAGCTGTGATGAACCTGTGGCAGGACTCTCTGCAAATTGCACGGAAACTTCCCAAATAAATAATAAAAACATGACAGGTTTGATGCCATACATTAGCATTTCATGTTTACCAGAAGGTTTAACTCTGTTCCAGAAGGGCAGAAATCTTGATGCATTCGGTGTCGATGCTTTCCTGTCCTGCTGTTGAAGGGCAAACTCAAGCTGGACCACCACTTGACCCATTGTTGGCCTCTTTTTCGGATCATGATTCAAGCATCTCTTAGCGATCCCCACAAATGTTTTCAGGCAATCAGCCGATATTTCATCCCTCAAATTTGAAGCCACAATCTGTTTTGCTTTTCCTTTACTTATTTTTCCTTGAGCCCACATAGCCAGACTCTTCTCATCCTCACCAAGTCTCGGATCAACTGCTGCTCTCCCACACAAAACTTCCAACAACACCACCCTAAAAGCATATGTATCACTCTTCCTGGTCAATCTACAAGTGATAAAATAATTCGGATCTAGGTACCCAAATGAGCCCTTAACTATGGTGCTAACATAGCTCTTTGAGCTGATTGTGCTCAAATGTTTGGCCATGCCAAAATCCGAAACCTTAGCTGTGAAATTTTCATCCAAAAGAATATTTGTGGACTTCACATCGCGGTGTATGATTGAGGTGCCAGTGTGAAGGTAGTCTAGACCTCGACCAGCTCCAATGCATATAGTAAGGCATTGCTTCCATGAAAGAGACGAGCGGTGGTCAGCCAGTGTTCCGCGGGGTATGTACTCGTAAACAAGAATCATTTCCCCGTTCTCATCGCAGTAGCCAATCAGAGAGACAAGATTAACATGTCGGAGCTTACGCAGTGTCTCAATCTCGGTCGCAAACTCGCCTTTTCCTTGGTTCGAATTAGGTGCTAGCTGCTTCATTGCCACAGTCTCTTTTCCATCATCGATTTGGCCTTTGTAGACTTTACCGAATCCACCAACTCCAAGGAGATGAGCTTCGTCGAAATCTTGAGTGGCCAATCGGATTTCTGCCAGAGAAAAGCGACGACAGAAGCGCTCAGCCGTGGCAGACAGCTGCTTCCCCTCCTCCCTTGTACCGCTACCTGTTGCAATCATATTTCCTGAGTAACTTCAGAAGGTGAAAAATACAATGGAATGAAAGATATTTTGATTAATGAAATAGGGAAGGTGAAGCAATGTCTGCATAGTTGCTTGCACATTAGCCTATATTATGATATTTTAGATGCAGAGTCAATTGAGCATTTAATTTATTTGTACCATCATTTTCAGGAAATATTTCAATATGTAATAGACACATGGTCGTTGACATTTGAAAAACTCATCGCTGAACTATTCATAATTGGTGGGTGATGTTGCAATAGGGATTCAAGATAACTCAATCATCCAGTTGTAAGAGGTGATCATCATTCAGTTGACTACGTGGATAAATTAGATCCTTCCACATCAGCATCAAAATATTGCCACCATGATTGAAAAGATTAGTTTATTTGTTCGACAGCTCAGTTTCACCATCTTTTAACAACTCTCATATATAGTCTCACCATATATATATATATATCCTTTTTTCTAATTTTATCAATTCTTATATCCTTAGACTTGGTGAATGGTTGTATTAGAGGGACAAAAATATCCCGAGAAAAAGATTACTTTGAACTCATAACCTATTGAGTGTCTGTTTTTGGCTCCGTAATGTTTTGAATTGCTCAATTTTGATCCCATTTTCGCCAAAAAAGTAAACATATTATCATTTTTTGTCATGCACGGAGCACATGTCAGTTGAATTTGGTATTTTTCGACATTCTTGCTGATATTTTATTATTTTTATTAGTATTTTAGTGATATAAAAAAAAGAAAAAAAATCATTCGACGATCACATCAGTAACAGTACAAAATATTATTTTCAATAGAATCGTGATTCTTTTAACCTTTGCAATATTTATTCATTCTTCAACAGGCTACATGTTAACAAAAACAATCATCAATAGTATCTTGCAAGATTTTTCTTCCTGTCTCTTTCAATGAAACCATTTTATTCTCATTGTGTCAAGGTATAGTATCACCATATCCAACGTATTTTAAATTTTTTGTGTTAAAAAATTATGGGAAATAGAGTTCTTTTTATAAGTTCTATTGATTTTATTTTTAGTCCCGTTAATTTTTTGACTCTTTTTCATCCTGTAACTTTAAAAAAACTGAGTTTTTAGTCCAAAATCGAGAAAAGGTAAATTTTTTTTGTGATTAATTTTAAAAATGCCCAAAGATCAGGTACTAAATTGAAAAAAAGACACACTTTGAATACCAAAAATGATATTTCCTTTTTTTTTATTTAATTTTCGTTACACTGTAACCATCACTGGTGCATTATAAACCAACAATGTGATAGTTGTGTGTTAGTAAAAAAATTTGCCTCATATAAAAGTTGAATTTATATGTAAATCATGGATAACTCAAGTGGTTGGAACTCCACTATCTAAGATCCTGCTGTCTTGAATTTGAGACATGGAGAGGAAAAATTTATTCACTCTTGTGGTGGACTGGTGGTCCCTCTTGTGGTGGATGGTTGTTCCACTCTTGTGGTGGTTTCAACTGCAGTGCGGTTATGGGTTGCAGTTTCAGGTTATCCTCTTGTAGTGGTTGCGATTTCGATCAATAGCAAGACAAAATGATGTGTCATATACTTAATGATAGAAGGAATTACTATAAGTGATGATAGCAAAACTAACTTGAAAAAATATCCTAACAATTTCCCACTATTTTAATGATGACAAAACTATATGCATAATATTTTATAAATATATAGATAACAAGCAACAATATTATGAAAATATAAACTATATAATCATGCACACAAGCAGTAAGCAATATCATAAACAAGAACAATAAGAAGGAATAAACAGGACGCAAACAAAAAATAAACATAAATGACAGACTGCATTAAAACAAAAAATGAGTTTAGATAACTTACATTCAATTTCACCTAAAAAAATTAGATGATTTTTACAATATTCTTCATTCTTCATCTTCTCTTGTGCTTGGAATCAGCTCCCTCATCTTGGGATGCCCTGATTCTGTTCTAGGAAGCATATTAACGTCCTTTAATGCTTCTTTCAGAAAGCGACTTGGGGCCCTTGGTGTCGAGGGAGAGCGGCGTGAGCTCCCCTCTACACCCTGATTGGGCCACACTGCGCAGCCTTTAGAGAGAGTAGAGGCTGGTCTTCGACCATAGGCTCCAGCATGCATGCTTAATGGTGTGCTGATCTCAACTCTTTGGCCTTTTCTCTCACGAGAATTGGCATTGAATTCTTCGTCTTCATTGCTATAACTATAGTGATGAATGGGATCCCCTGATTCCGTTCTAGGAAGCATATTAAAGTCCTTTAATGCTTCTTCCAGAAAGCGACTTGGGGCCCCAGGTGTCCCCTGAACTCCCTGATTGAGCCACACTGAAATGTCTTTATAGAAATGAGAGGCTGATCTTAGATCAAAGGTTCCAGCCTGCATGCTTTGAAGGGAATTATTGTTGAGTTCTTCGTCTCCATCGCCATCATGCCCTGTTTCTCTTCTAGAAATGGCAGGGTGAGCTGCAGGGAGGATATTAACGTACTTTAATGCATGAATATCTCCTTGCTTGTGACCCTTTTGCAATGATCCTGCAAAATTGCACCAAAATCTTTCCATAAAAAAATGTTGAATTGCATTTATGCCAAATAAATCTGTATGTCTATACATAAAAGTTCTAATTTACCAGATGGCTTAACTCTATTCCAGAACAGCAGAAACAGCGTAGAATTTAGTGGCAGAGCTTTTCGGTGCTGTTGTTCAACGGCAAGCTCAAGCTGGGCCACGACTTGAGCCATTGTTGGCCTCTTTTTCGGTTCGAGATTTAAGCATCTTGTAGCAATCCTCACAAATGTTTTCAGGCAATCTGCTGATATCTCATCCCTCAGATTTGAAGCTACAATCTGATCAGCTTTTCGTTTACTAATTTTTTCTCGAGCCCACATGACCAGACTCATCTCATCCTCACCGAGCCTTGAATCCACTGCTGGTCTCCCACACAGAACTTCCAACAGCACCACCCCAAAAGCATATGTATCACTTTTCCGTGTTACTCTGCAGGTGGTAAAGTAACTCGGATCAAGATATCCAAATGTGCCCTTAACAATTGTGCTAACATGGCTCTTTGAGTTGCTTGTGCTTAAATGTTTGGCCAAGCCAAAATCAGAGACTTTAGCTGTGAAATTTTCATCCAGAAGGATATTTGTGGACTTCACATCGCGATGTACGATTGAGGTGCCAGTATGAAGATAATCTAGACCTCGAGCAGCTCCAATGCATATATTTAGACGTTGCTTCCACGTAAGAGACGAGCAGTCATCACTCTCGCTGTTCCTCGAAAGTTTGTAAAGGTGGTCAGCCAACGTTCCACGAGCTATATACTCGTAAACAATTATCATTTCCCCATTCTCACTGCAGTAGCCAATAAGAGAGACTAGATTAACATGCCGGAGCTTGCTCAGTGTCTCAATCTCCGCTAAAAACTCGCCTTCTCCTTGGTTGGAATTTGTCCCAAGCCTCTTTATGGCCACACTAAGTTGCTCATCTCCAACTTTGCCCTTGTAGACTTGGCCAAATCCACCAGTTCCTATGAGATGTTCTTCACTGAAATCTTCAGTGGCCAACTTGATCTCAGCCAGAGAAAATCGAAAGCAGAACCTTTCTGCCGTGGCAGAGAGCTTCCTCTCTTCCTCTGTACCACTGCCTGCTGCAATCATATTTTGTTAAGCATGATTAAATGTGGGATGTAAATTTTGAATAATGAAATGGGGATGATGAAGCATTAATTAATTTATGTTGTTCAGATATTGTCTTTTTCTGCCGGCTTTGAATCTATACATTGCTTGTCTTTTATGGCGTGCCACTCTTCCTGTCTTTCTCAATGAATCCATATTTTATACTCAAATGAAGCTCTTATTTGCACCAAAATTTCCGCCATTTTCAATGATTTTGTCTTCTAATGGTTGGATTCATGAGGTCTATTTACTCGAGAAAAATTAGTAGACGAAATCAGAGCATATTGTGTTGAGCTGCCAATACATATGCATCAACATTTCTTTCACTTCTCCTCTCTAATAACTATTTCTTTCTTTAGGTCCTCCCCTTACATGGGATACCATGTGACAGCACAGGATCATCAACAAACTAGTACGCCCTGATTCGACTATATCTCATTGCATTGATGTCTCAGGCATGGAGATGAACAACAAAAATGTTCTTCCATCCAGAAAATAAAGGGCTCATCAAAAAGCTGATTCAGCTCGAAAGAATTCCATCTCATCTAAAAGTCTGAACTTATACAGAGATGCGAAATTAACTTATTTATTTAATTCTCTAATATGATTACGCACGAATCATGAACCAAAAAGCGGCTAATACTTGCCTCAAAATGTGATTCCATCATGGGAGAATAACTTCAACACGTGACAAATTCTTTCTGGTCCCAACCATGTGAAGGCACAACATCATCAGCAATCAACCATTGAGGCCCCACCAGATTGATTGGATATTTCTTAAGTTTCATGTTTCCTAGCAGAATAAGCATTCAACAGATATTGCAGAGATTTTACTACCTCTTTCATGCTTGGACGAAATTCAGCCTCATGTTGCACACACAGGGCAGCGGTTGCAGCCATCTGCAATTGACAAAAATATATAAAAACAAAATGATGCTATATGGGAAAATGGGGACAGTGACTTTTTTGGTTGACAAAATAAGGACAGTAACTTATAATTGTGCAAATTGAAGACAAATAAATGGACTAATTGGCCCAATTTTGGGCTGCTTTGGCATGAATTCGGGTTGAATTTGGTCTCAAATTGCAACTTCTCAATTTGAAAAAGTTACATTCTTTTTTCAACTTAAAAAATTATTATTCTCACTTTGTGAGTCCGAAAAATTAAAATGCTCATTTTTCAATCCTCTTAAATTACAGTTCTGAAAAGATATTTCTCTCCGTACTATACAGAACAAACATTTTCTTTTTCAGATAAAAGAAGCAAAATATTTCACCTTTGCAACGGCCTTTGGTGGGTAGTCACCATTCAGTCTATCATCCACAACCTTCTGTACCTTATCCTCGCTAAGCCATGGTTTTGCCTACAAGTTCGAAGGTTATTTAATAACTGCTTATATCAATCAGGAAATATGTCCTTAACAGTATCCACATTCTAAGTAAAACTGCATACCCATTCTACGATATGCTGCCCCCTTGGCCGCGTAAAATCGATAACTTTACCACCTGTTAAGAGTTCAAGAAGTACCACACCGAAACTATAGACATCACTCGCTGAGCTTAGTTTACCAGACCATCTGTCGTATCTACAACACAAAAAAAAAAGTAGTTGTTGCCAAATAGTAATTAGAATTATTTCAAACAACTAGTCCAGTATATAGATTCAGAACATACTCCGGGGGACGGTATAATCTACACATGGGTAATGCAGAAGGATGATAACAACCAGAATCAACTAGACCATCACGAGTAGATTGAGTTGATCGACCAAAATCAGCTATTTTAGCAACTTGGTAATCATCAAAGAGTAAAATGTTGCTGGATTTGATGTTAAAGTGAATTTGTGACTTCTCATGAATGTAATCCAGTCCTTTTGCGGTGCCCACTGCAATTTGAACTCGTTGGCCCCATGACAAAGCTGGAACTGGATTTGAGCCATCGAAGCCATGCTGTCCTATTTCTCACAAAACATAATTACGATCAGTACCCAAATATCAAAGCATTTGATCACATCAAGAAGCTAATGAGAAAAAGATTGTTTACGTGATAAAAAAAGGTAAAATAGAGATTTTTATCCCTTAACTTTTGTTGACTTTGTTTTTAATTCTATTATGTTTGGACTTTTGTTTTTCATCCTATAAGTTACAAAAAAATGAGTTCTTAGTCCTTCAATCGGAGTTGAAGGTTACCCAAACCGTAATGATGACGTGACACAATTTTTTCCCTAGTTTTTATGACTTATTTAATTGTATATAAATCCAAATTGAGTCACTTTTTTTTTTAATTCATCAAATTAATTTTCTTTTGTTTCTAATTTATTTATATATATATATTTCCCTATTTTTTTACAGTTTTGTAAATATAATATTTTACACTCCAATAAATTTTAGTTATGTTAATTTATATGCATTTAATTGTATATAAGTCCAATTTGTATAGATATTTCATTAACATTTTTTATTTTATAAATTAAATATTTTAAAGTTGTAATTGAAATTCTCTTCATCATCTTCATCTCGATTTTATAAATTTAATATTTATAAAAAAATTGTTTATACATAAAGAATGTTTTATAAATTTAATGTTCTAGAAAAAAATGAATTAATTTAATGAATTAAAAAAAACGTCACTCAATTCAGATTTATATACAATTAAATAATAAAAAACTAGCAAATTAATTTTTTTAAGTAGTGTAAAGTATTAAATTTATAGAATAAAAAAAATTATTTAGATATATATTAATAAATTAGAAACAAAAAGAAATTAATTTAATGAATTTAAAAAAAAATGAATCAATTTGGAGTTATATACAATTAAATGCATAAAAACTAGGGAAAAAATGGCCACATCATACATACCGGAATCAAGAACAAGCAATCTTAGTATATTATATTGAAGGGGCAAAGCTGCTAAACAATAGCATTACCATGAAGAATGTCATGTAGGGACCCGTTGGGAGCAAACTCATACGCGAAGAATTTCCGACCATCATCAATGCAGTAGCCTAATAGCTGAACCATGTTTTCATGCTTCAGGCTGGACATCATTGTAACCTACAAAATCATATATTATAAAAACACCCCCCTTTCAATATTTGTACATCATTCACCCACATTAACCGAGTGGTTGTTCAAACCTGTTGTTGAAACTGGCGGCTATAGTGTACCATTTTGATTGCTGCAACCTCTCCACTTTTCAGGATTCCACGATACACATTTACGCCTAATCCCTTATAAATTAAACACTTTAAGCTGAAAAAATTAGTAATGTCATTCAATTCTTGTATTGGAATGGCACGGACAGCAACTGGCGCAACATAAGCAGTAGTTTGGTCTATTGCAACGGCAATAGGTGAATTATCAAGAGTTTGATTGCTTATTGAAATGACAGGGACGGACACTGGAAGCATATTAACGTTTAATGCTTCTTCTTGAGTGGCTGTTGACGGCGTATTAACATCACCTTGCTTGTACTCTAGCTGAGATGAACCTGTGGCACGACTCTCTGCAAAATTGCATGGAAACTTCCCGAATAAATAATCAAAACATAACTTGTTGGAAGCCATATATCAACAGTTCATATTTACCAGACGGTTTAACTCTGTTCCAGAAGGGCAGAAATCTTGAAGCATTCAGTGTCGAAGGTTTTCTGTCCTGCTGTTCAAGGGCAAACTCAAGCTGGACCACGACTTGACCCATTGTTGGCCTCTTTTTCGGATCATGATTCAAGCATCTCTAAGCAATCCCCACAAATGTTTTCAGGCAATCTCCTGATATTTCATCCCTCAAATTTGAAGCCACAATCTGTTCTGCTTTTCCTTTACTTATTTTTTCTTGAGCCCACATAGCCAGACTCATCTCATCCTCACCAAGTCTAGGATCAACTGCTGCTCTCCCACACAAAACTTCCAACAACACCACCCCAAAAGCATATGTATCACTTTTCCTGGTCAATCTACAAGTGATAAAATAATTCGGATCTAAGTATCCAAACGAGCCCTTAACTATGGTGCTAACATAGCTCTTTGAGCTGCTTGTGCTCAAATGTTTTGCCAGCCCAAAATCCGAAACCTTAGCTGTGAAGTTTTCATCCAAAAGAATATTTGTGGACTTCACATCGCGGTGTATGATTGAGGTGCCAGTGTGAAGGTAGTCTAGACCTCGACCAGCTCCAATGCATAAAGTAAGGCATTGCTTCCATGTAAGAGACGAGCGGTGGTCAGCCAGTGTTCCGCGGGGTATGTACTCATAAACAAGAATCATTTCCCCGTTCTCATCGCAGTAGCCAATCAGAGAGACTAGATTAACATGTCGGAGCTTACTCAGCATCTCAATCTCGGTCAAAAACTCGCCTTCCCCCTGGTTGGAATTAGGTGCTAGCCGCTTCATTGCCACAGTCTCTTTCCCATCATCGATTTGGCCTTTGTAGACTTTACCGAATCCACCAACTCCCAAGAGATGAGCTTCGTCGAAATCTTGAGTGGCCAGTTGGATTTCTGGCAGAGAAAAGCGACGACAGAAGCGCTCAGCCGTGGCGGACAGCTGCTTCCCATCCTCCTTTGTACCACTACCTGTTGCTATCATATTTCCTGAGTAACTTCAGAAGGTGAAAAATACAATGAAATGAAAGATATTTTGATTAATGAAATAGGGAAGGTGAAGCAATGTCTGCATAGTTGCTTGCACGTTGGCCTATAATTATTCTTCTTGTCTCTATTCCAACGAATTTAATTATGATATTTTAGATGCAGAGTCAATTGAGCATTTAATTTATTTGTACGATCAATTTCAGGAAATAGTTCAACATGTAATAGACAAATGGACGTTAACTTTTGAAAAACTCAGCGCTGAACTATTTATAATTGGTGGGTGATGGTTCAATATGGTTCAATAAGGATTCAAGATAAGGATTCAGTTGACCTATCAAAATATTACAGATACATATTTTTTTTCTGCACAGAACCAATTTGTAATTAATGTCAATTTTGTAAACTATTTTTTAATTTTCACTTTAATTTAATTGTTAGACGTCGATGAATCCGATACATTACTTATCATTCATCAGATCCTGTCTTTTTCAAAGATTACATTTATTCTCATTAAGGCAAACATCATCTATAGTATCTTGAAATATTTTTCTTCCTGTCTCTTTCAATGAAACCATTTTTTTTCTCGTTGTGTCAAGGTATAGTATCACCATATCCAATGAGATGTGCTTCACTAAAATCTTCAGTGGCCAACTTCATCTCAGCCAGAGAAAATCGACGGCAGAACCTTTCAGCCGTGGCAGAGAGCTTCCTCTGTTCCTTTGTACCATTGCCTGCTGCAATCATATTTTGTTAAGCATGATTAAATGTGGGATGTAAATTTGGAATAATGAAATGGGGATGATGAAGCAATAATTAACTTATGTGGTTCATTGTCTTTTTCTGCCGGCTTTGAATCTATACATTGCTTGTCTTTTATTGCATGCCACTCTTCCTGTCTCTTCAATGAATCCTAGGGAGACAATCTAGTGTAAGGAGACAATAAGAAATGGAGTGCTACTAAACCTATGAAAGCGAATAAATGTTTTCGGGTTTTTGGGCTAAGAAAAGATAAAATCAAAGCAACTCAATTAAACTACCTAATTAAACCAACTAATGTGAATAAGTGATGTGTGCTTAGGGTAATGTCAATCAAATGAGTCTTGGTGATCTATTATGTCCATGCCTAATCTCAATTCATCAAACGATCAAACTAGAGAAAAAACTCTAAAAAAATTAAGTAAACACAGCTCTCGCTTGTTGTCAACTCAATCTAGTACCTATTCGTGAGTGTTCTCGACGACCTATCCCCTCTCGTTGTAATAAACGTCCTAACAATAGCAATTTAAGTGTTCATTCAAAGAAACTAAAATCAGTAAATGCGTAAAACAAAAAAAATAAAATTATAATTAAAAGTCGTACCTAACAGGGAAAGGCGTCGTTTTCCTCTCCGCCACCGTGGCCTGTTCAAGCACCGCCCGTCCGATGCTCCGATTGGTGAATAACAACCTTGCTCTTGTCCTGTATACTCTTGAGCTTCTGGTCTTTAATTTGATTGTAACGTGGCTTGGGGTAAGGGTAGGATAAGGGGAAAATATATGACTCAATAGTCAAGATTAAATATGAACTTCAGTGCATAGCAAGCTTAGACACATCAATCACACCCCTTCCTTAGAAAATACAACTCATCAACCCATTTCACACTTTTCACTATCAAGAGTAGACAAATTTTCTCAACATTAGCCAACTTAGGCTTTACGTCTCATTCATCTCTCTTCTTTTTTCCTTTTCCCCCTTTTTTTTTTCAACAACTCCATTTTTTCAACAACAGACAATCAATTCGTTCAACAGAGGACACATAAAATGTACTACATAGCTCATGTGTGGACGAGCTGAAGCTTTCATCAAACACCAGTCAGCAATACGAACCACCTGTATATAATCAAATTAAATAAGCAAAATCAAATGAGAGGAAAGATTCAGAACAGAAAGTCATGTTATAAGTATTTGACCATGTCAACTGCCTCTTCTGGGTAGTCCCCATGCAGTCTAGCATCCCACTGAATCCTTTATCCAATCCATTATATTCGTGCCCTCAGGTGGCGGCCGGATTTCAAATGGTTTACGGCCAGTCACGAGTTGAAGGAGTATCATACCAAAGCCATAAACATCACTCCTCCAGCTTAGATCTCGTCTGTATGTAGAAACCAAAAATGAAGTAGTTGTAATTAAAACTTCCACCCCTGTTCATCTATGTAGGACATATACACTCTATAGAACATACTCTGGGGGAAGATAAGCCTCATAATCAGCATGATCTTCCGCATCATCAAAAATTGATCGAGTTGAGTGATAAAAATATGCTAATTTAGCAACATTGTCACCATAAACTAATACACTGTTTGGTCCGAGATTCTGGTGAATGTACTTCAATCCTTTTGCCACACCCATAGCAATTTTAACTCGTTCGTCCCATGACAGATCCAGTTCCTCTCCTTTACCACACAAAAAAATCATACATTTAAATATATACCTCAACAAAGAATAAGATCACTTCAATACTGAGTTAATACAATGAAGGTAGAGTACATGAGAATTCTTAGAAAAAAAAAATGTAGAGATAATAGCATCACCTTGAAGAAACTCACCCATTTACAGCAAACCCATAGGCTATCAAATGCTGACGACCATCAACACAGTAACCTAATAGCTGAGCCAAGTTTTCATGCTTTAGGGTGGACAACATTGAAACCTGCAATATCATATATTAGAAAAACATCCCTCTCTCCATAACTATACACTACTGTTGTGGCCAAACCTGGGCTAGAAACTTGGCATCTGGTTGGCAGCTACGTTGTATCATTATGATCTCTGCAACCTGTCCACTCAGTGCTCCACGATAATGTGGAAGATAATCTTGATTATGTTGCCTATCTTCCCCCAGAGTATGTTCTATAAAGTGTATATATATGTTCTACAGATAAATATGGATGGCAGTTTTAATTACAACTACTTTCATTTTTGGTTTGTAGATACAGAGGAGAACTAAGCTGGAGGAGTGATGTTTATGGCTTTGGTGTTATACTCCTTCAACTCGTGACTGGCCGTAAACCATCTGAAATTCGGCCGCCACGTGAGGACACAGATATCATGGATTGGATAAAGGATTCAGTGGATGCTAGACTGCATGGGGACTACCCAGAAGAGGAAGTTGCCAAGGTCAAATACATACAACATGACTTTCTTTCTAAAATTTTCCTCTCATTTGATAATTGATTATATGTAGGTGGCTAAAACTGCTGTCTTGTGTTTGAAAGAAGCTGAAACTCGCCCACGCATGAGCGATGTAGTACGAGCTCTGCGTCCTCTGTTGAACGATTGATCTGTCTGTTGCTACATAAACACAAAACGTGTGATATCTTTCCATCTCCAGAGACATCTATAATTGATCCCTCAATTTCATTCTTGATTGATTGTTGAGTTTTTTGTGAAAGCTTTAAAAAATAATCAATGATAACATTTTTTTATTATTGGATGTATAGCACATCGTATTGTCAATTATTGATTAAGAGAAGTAATTATTTAAAAGAGCTAAATGTAACTATTTAAAATTTTGTACTCGGAAGAATTAGAAAGTTATAAATAATTGTATTTAGGTTCACAAAAAATTAATTGTTTCGGCAAACAAACAATCAACTAACCGCAGTACCAAAAGTGAAAGTAAAATTAAACTATGATATACAATTATGAGATTAAGACAATGATGAATAGAGCTATTAAAAAATACGAGTTGCTCGTAAGCTTGAATCGGCTCGACGCGACTCGTTAATGCTCGAATTTGGCTCGTTTATTATAATAAATGAGTTGAGCTTGAGCTTGTAAAATACTCTATAGATAACAAGCCGACTTGAGCTCAATTCTTTAGTCTCGATTCGACTCAATAGGTTCATTGAATTCATTAGCATTGAACCGAACATTGTATCAGACTCATTTGTCGCCGTAACTCAATAAGTGCTTGAGTCGAGCACAAGCATCAAATATTTTGCTCAGCTCGAGTCGATTAGCGGTTATACTTAGGGTGTTTTTTGTTTAGGGGACTAAATAGTCAATCCTGCCAAAATTTTCTGTTATCAACTTGGAATCATGAAAAGGGAAAGACGAAGCAACAACGAGGGAATTGTCAAAATTGGATGACTAAACATAATTTTAGTCATATTGACAGCACAAATATTTGTTTTAGTCATTTTAAAAATAAGTTTTTAAAGGAATTTTTCCAATGATATGTGAATACTTAATTTCTTTAAAGGATGTTTCACAGCATTCTACACTATTTAATTTTAATTATATTTATAATTTGTATCATGGCATTTTGCGAATTTAAATTAGTAGTTCAAATGGTCAATTTATAATTCGAATTACGATATTGGACCTTAAATCAATGACTAAAAAAAATATATGTGTTCAACATAGTTAAAATTGTATTTAGTAATGCCAAAATGCAGAAGAAAAATCTCCCAGCAAGAATTGTATTATGGAAGCCATTTTTGACCTTTGACTCTTGCCGGTGTTTCCATTTAATGCACGGCAATGTTTAGAGGCATAATAGTCCACGCATAACAAATTTTAACCGAGGAAAAGCATGGAGATCGATGAACAATAAAAATGTTCTTCCATACAGCTAATAATAAGATCATCAAAAAGCTGATCCAGCTTGAAAAAATGTTCTCTCACAAAAAATCTGAACTTGTAAAAATATGAAATTAATTCATTAATTTAACCATCTAATCTAATACTGCACCTATCATGCAGAGCTTTTACTACCATTTCCATGTTCGGACGAAATTCAGCTTCATATTGCACACACAGGGTAGCGATTGCAGCCATCTGCAGTCGACAAAAAAATATAAAAACAAAACGATGAAGCATGCAGTACGGAAAAATTATTTCTTCAGTAATGTAACTTAAAATTCTGGCAAATTGAAGACAAATCAAACTCAATCAATGAAAATTAGGCTAATTGCCCCAATTTGAGCTGACACGAACTGGAATTCAGGTTGAATTTGCCTTTAAATTGTAACTTTAAAAGTTACAGTCCTTAAATGATCAATTTAAAAAAAGTTACAATTTTTTCAACTTGAAAAATTATTATCATCATCCTATGAGCCCGAAAAATTAAAATGCTCATTTTTCAACCCCTTTAAGTTACGATCCTGAAAGAATATTTTATTTCCGTGCCGTACAAAACAAACATTTTTTTAATATATCACCTTTGCAACGGCCTTTGGTGGGTAGTCACCTTTCAGTCTAGCATCCACAACCTTCTTTACATTATCCTCCGCAAGCCAATACTGGTAGTCACCTTTCTGTCTATCATCCACAACCTTATTTACCTTGTCCTCCCAAAGCCATGGTTTTGCCTACAAGCTCGACAGTTATTTAGTAACTGCTTATATCAACCAGGAAATATATGTCCTTAAACAGTATCCACATGCTAAGTAGAACTGCATACCCAATGCACGAGATGCTGCTTCCCTCTTGGTCGCGTAATGTCCATAACTTCACCACCTGTCAAGAGTTCGAGAAGTACCACACCAAAACTGTAGACATCACTCTTCGAGCTTAGTTTACCATACTTTCTGTATCTACAACACAAAAGAAGTCGTTGCTATATAGTAATTAGAGCAAGTTCAAACAACTAGTCCTGTGAAATAGATTCAGTACATACTCTGGGGGATCATAAAAATAAGGGATGTATGAAGCCGAAGGATGATAATAACAAGAATCAACTAGACTATCAGGAGTAGATTCAGCTGACACACCAAAATCAGCTATTTTAGCAACTTGGTAATCATCAAAGACTAAAATGTTGCTAGATTTGATGTTATAGTGAATTTTTGACTTCTCATGAATGTACTCCAGTCCTTTTGCGGCACCCAGTGCAATCTGAACTCGTTGGCCCCATGACAGAGCCGGAACTGGATTTGAGCCATTGACGCCTTGTCCTATTTTACACAAAGAATAATCACATTAATCAGTACCCAAATATAAGAACATTTGATCAAATCAAGAAGCTAATTAGATGTAGATTGTTTACATGATAACTTCTTAAAAACGGAACATAGCAGCATAATACTACTCCTATTCAGCAAAATATCAGTTCATGAATCAAGAAAAAAACAACCTTAAGAGTATTATATTGAAGGGCCAAAGATGCTAAACAATAGCATTACCATGAAGAATGTCATGTAGGGAACCGTTCTGAGCGAACTCGTAGGCCAAGAACTGCCAACCACAATCCACGCAGTAACCTAATAGCTGAACGATGTTTTCATGCTTCAGGCTGGATATCTTTGTAACCTACAAAATCATATATTAGAAAAACATCCCCCTTTCCATATTTGTACACTATTAACCGATATAGTTGTGGTTCAAACCTGTTCTTGAAACATCGCGTCTGGCTGGTGGCCATGTTTTACCATTTTGATTGCTGCGACCTGTCCACTTTTCAGGGCTCCACGATATACTTTTTCTTTTAATCCTTTAGAAATTAAACACTGAGAACTAAAATTGTCAGTAATGTCTTTCAATTCATGTATTGCAATGACAGTGACGGATACTGGAAGCATATTAACGTTTAATGCCTCTTCTTGAGTGGCTTTTGACGGTGTATTAACATCAGCTTGCTTGTTCTCCAGCTGTGAAGAACCTGTGGCAGGACTCTCTGCAAAATCGCATGGAAAGTTTCCAAATGAATAATCACCACATGACAGGTAAACTCCTTAAATTGTTTGATGCATTATATTAACAATTCATATATACCAGACGGTTTAACTCTGATCCAGGATGGCAGAAATCTTGAAGCATTCAGTGTCAGATGCTTTTCTGTCCTGCTGTTCAAGAGCAAACTCAAGCTGGACCACGACTTGAGCCATTGTTGGCCTCTTTTTTGGTTCACGATTCAAGCATCTTTTAGCAATCCCCACAAATGTTTTCACGCAATCTGCTGATATTTCGTCCCTCAAATTTGAAGCTACAATGAGGTTAGCTTTTCCTTTATTAATTTTTTCAAGAGCCCATATAACCAGACCCATCTCATCCTCATCATGCCTTGAATCCACTGCTGGTCTCCCGCACAAAACTTCCAACAATACCACCCCAAAAGCATATGTATCACTCTTTCGTGTTAATCTATAGGTTATAAAATAACTAGGATCCAGATACCCAAATGAGCCCTTTACTATTGTGCTCACATGGCTTTTAGAGCTACTTGTGCTTAAATGCTTAGCCAGCCCAAAATCTGAAACCTTAGCTGTGAAATTATCATCTAGAAGGATATTAGTGGACTTCACATCGCGATGTATGATAGAGGTGCCAGTGTGAAGATAATCTATACCTCGTGCAGCTCCAATGCATATGTTAAGGCTTTGCTTCCACGTTAGAGACGAGCAGTCCTTGTCGCTCTCTCTGCTTCTATAAAGGTGGTCTGCCAGAGTTCCACGGGATACGTAGTCGTAAACAAGAATCATTTCCCTATTCTCATTGCAGTAGCCTATCAGAGAGACTAAATTAACATGTCGGAGCTGGCTGAGCGTCTCAATCTCCATCATAAACTCGACTTCTCCTTGGTTGGAATTCTGTGATAGACGCTTCATCGCCACAGTCTGTTGGCCATCATCGATTTTGCCTTTGTAGACTTTGCCGAATCCACCTTTTCCAATAACATGTTCGTCGTTGAAATCTCCGGTGGCTGATCGGATCTCAGCCAGAGAAAATTGCCGGCAGAAGCGTTCAGCCGTGGCAGAGAGCTTCCTGTCCTCCTCTGCAGCAACTGATGTATTCATCTTTCGTTGAGGAATAACTTGGAGTGAATTTTCTGTGGAGGAGGCGAAGCAGCAATTTTCTGTTATCAACTTGGAATCATGAAAAGGAAAGACGAACCAACAACGAGGGAATTGTCAAATTTAGATGACTAAACATAATTTTAGTCATATTGACAGCACAAATATTTTTTTTTAGTTATTTTAAAAATAAGTTTTTAAAGGAATTTATTTCCAAGACAAGAACTTGACGGATCACTGTTAAAAAATTAAGTATATTTTTATAACAGTGATAATATATATGAATAAAAGAGATAGGAGTTGATTAGTGTGAAATTTGTTCGAAATTATTGTGCTTTTATTGCAAATTTTGATATGATTTCTTGCATTTTCTACACTAAATTGAGTTTTTAAGCTTGATTGTGAAAAAATAATTTTTGTTGCTAATTTTATTAAATATTGAACGAATTAATGAATTAAATTGGTAGAATTATTATTTGGGCTTAAATGATATATTTCTTTTTCTTTAATTAAATTGTTTGCGCATTACTAATTTGTTAGCCCATTTGATTGATAAAATGAGAAAGCACATGTCTATTTTTAATTGAAAAAATCAAGAGTTAGTCTCATATGCACCAGTTACACCGTGCAATTTTAGTTTATTTTTAAAAAGTTACACAAATTACTACTGAAAAGTTACACATATTATTACTGAAAGTAACTTTTCAGTAATAAATAGTGTAACTTTTAAAAAATACATTTAAATTGCACGATGTAACTGATGCACACTTACTCATAAATCAAATATGTCTTGTTCCATTTTTACAGAAGATAAAGTTTGACTTATTCAAAGGGAGGTTGAATGAATAATTCGTGGCTCCTTCGCAACCACATGATGTAGAAATCCAATTGCACTATCATTTTTGAATTGAAGAGGACGTAGCCAATTTGTGAGTCAACCGGAAATAGATGAAAGCGTTGCCACAGGACGAAGAAAGCCACCGTCTGCTACTTCAAAGCCAGCCCTGTTCTCGCCTCTGTCCATGGAAACCACAGTTATGAAAAGCTAGTAATATAAGGCAAATTTATTTAAATAGAGATTGTTTCGAATGAAGTTAGAGAAATTAAAAAAAAAAAATGGTGGGTGTGAATATGAAATCAGTCGGTAATCCCATTACCGACTCAGTTATGGAAAGTCGTGTCAGTCCGTTCTAAAAACCAACTGGATGGACATACTTTCAAGATTTCAACTTTGACCAAATATATTTCTCTCCGTGCACACCAAAGATGCTAATCTCTTTTCCGTATCAGTTTCCTCATTTCTTCTCTCTATCTCTTGAATTTTCATTTTTTATTTTCTCTGACAATTTCCCATTCCATTCAATTCTGAAATCTCTTATAGTGAGAAGCTCTTTTATTTAGGGAACATGATGATGAGATGGGAGAAGGTGGAGAGAGTAGTGGGCCAGGGATGATATA
Source organism: Prunella vulgaris (assembly GCA_026898435.1). Taxonomy (NCBI): domain Eukaryota; kingdom Viridiplantae; phylum Streptophyta; class Magnoliopsida; order Lamiales; family Lamiaceae; genus Prunella; species Prunella vulgaris. Next base: position 81,056 of record JAPKLY010000832.1, on the reverse strand, counting down.
TCAAAATAATTGCATGATTTAAAAAAAAAAAAAAAACTTCAAGCAAACATTTTCTTTAATTATCAGTAAAAATTTCAATCATAAGAAAAAATATAGAGAAAATAAATCTTCCAAGATCTATATCTTGATTATTTCTTTTTTAATATGCTTCTTATAAACATGATCATATTAGCAAACATAATTATAATAATAATAGAAATTTGATTACGCATTTTTTTATATTGCGTGGAAGTGTTTAACTAATTCTGTTGCAACTGAAGGCCAGAGGCAGCTGTGAAGCTTCTCCGTGAAATTGACACACTAGTTATGTTGAAACCATCAATTAGTTACTGGGCTTTGTACGTCATGATTGTTGAGTCCAACAATGATTGTTTGAAATCAATTGGTATAACGAAATTGAAGAATACCAAGATTTACGTGGTTCGATCAGAAATGATCTACGTCCACGGATGAGGGCACCTCTCTCACTAATCAATGGAAGATCATACAGATTACAAGTGTTTGTGTGGATCTCACTCTAAGTGATGATTCTATTCTTTGTGTTTTCTCTATCTCTATACATGTGTGCGTATATATATAGGAATATGGGAACCCTAATTAATGCTTGTGATCGTAACCGCCTAACAAGAAAACTGCTACAGTTGCAACCGAAAATGAGTAACTGTCAGAGCCCAACGATCTTCAGTTTTGATTCTGTTAAACTGCTCGCCCGTTGTCCAACTTGGAAGTTTAAACCGCTTCGTAACTGATCCTGAGTTAATTCCTGACTTCGGAGTCAGTATGCTCCTTCCTTATCTACTGATGTGATATGTCCTCAGCTGAGTCTGAGTACTCAGCTGATATCATCAATTGACCTTCATCCTAACCTGACCAGCTGACCTGATCATCATCCTGACCAACCATCCTGACCATCATCCTGATCAACCATCCTGACTGATCATCCTGACCACTCAGGAGACTCCATCAGCTGACCACCATCAGCTGACCTCCTCAGCTGACTCTACTGATATCCCAGATGACTTTCAGTAGACTTCTAGAGATGATCTTGGCTGACCCCATCAGATGACTAACCATCAGCAGACCTATCAGCTGACCTCCTCAGCTGATAGTATAATGTTCAGTTAATCAGAAGTACTTGCTCATCTGAGTTTATTTCACTTTCTTTGCACTCATAACAATTCTCCACCTCAAAGTAAGTGAGATGCCTCCACATAACCTTCACATCACTGTAGAATTAAGGCACATCCCATGACTGTACCTTAACCAGCTCCAAACAGTAGTTGAACTTTGAACTCGGTATGACTTTAGTCAGCATATCAGCAGCATTGTCATCAGTAGAAACTTTTTGTATTGTGATTACCTTCTTTTCCACCACATCCCTCACAAAGTGAAGCCTCACATCAATATGTTTAGATCTTTCATGAAAGTCCTGATGCTTAACTAAGTGAATGGCACTCTGATTATCACATTGCACAGTAACTTCATCTTGCCTAATCCCAAATTCCCTGATAATGCCCTTAAGCCACATAGTCTCCTTTACTGCTTCTGTCACTGTGATGTACTCAGCTTCAGTGGTTGATAGTGTAACCACTGACTGTAATGCAGCCCTCCAACTGATGGTTGTGTCATATAGTGTAAACACATATCCAGTCAGAGACTTCCTTGTATCTATGCTTCCAGCATAGTCAGAATCTACAAAACCTTGTAGAGGTTGCTTGTTCTCCTGAGTCCTCTCAAATAATAATCCCAAATTTGCTGAACCTTTTAGATATCTCATTATCCACTTGAAAGCTTCCCAATGTGTCTTTCCAGGATTAGCCATAAACCTACTGACCAAGCTCACTGCATGAGCAATATCAGGTCTGCTGCAAACCATGACATACATTATGCTTCCAACTCCATTTGAATAAGGTATCTTGTTCATTTGAGACTTATCTTGATCACTCTTGGGACATTAATCAGCTGTCAGTTTGAAATGTTGTCCAAGAGGAGTAGAGACTGTTCTTGACTCATGCATATTGAATCTTCTCAAGATTTTCAGTATGTAGTCCTGCTGAGTCAAGAACATCCTTCCAGCTGACTTGTTCCTGATAATATCCATACCCAGAATACTCTTTGCACTTCCAAGGTCTTTCATGTCAAAGGTTGAACTGAGCTTATCCTTCAGTTTCTGAATTCTTCCAAGACTTTTGCTGGCAATCAACATATCATCCACATAAAGTAATAGATATGTAAGTACCTCAGAGCCTTGCTTTTCTAAGTACACACAGTTATCATACTTGCATCTGCTGAAGCCTATTGACATCATGAAGCTATCAAACCTTTTATACCACTGCCTTGGGCTTTGCTTAAGTCCATACAATGACTTCTTCAGCAAACATACCTTTCCTTCATCTTCTGATAGTATGAACCCCTCAGGCTGCTGCATATAAATGGTTTCTTCAAGCTCTCCATGAAGAAATGCAGTTTTGACATCCAGCTGTTGTAACTCCAGTCCATCTTGATTCACCTTAGACAATAAGATCCTTATTGAGCAGTGCTTCACAAATGGTGAGAATACTTCATTGAAGTCTATCCCTTCTCTCTGAGTAAATCCTCTTGCAACTAATCTTGCCTTGTATCTGATCAGCTCCTGTCCATCTGACCCAATATCAGACTTTTTCTTGAATATCCATCTTGAGCTGACAACCTTCTGCCCTTTTTATTTATTCACAAGAACCCATGTATTGTTCTTTTCAAGTGAATTTAACTCATCTTTCATAGCTGAAATCCACAGATCTTTATCCTTCCTTGTCACTGCATCAGCATAAGTTTCAGGTTCTTGATACTCTACTTCTTCTGCTACTGATAAGGCATATGAGATCATGTCAGCCTGCCCAAACCTAATTGGTGGATGAATGCTTCTCCTATGTCTATCCCTGGCCAGACTGTAGTTTCTCAGATCTTCAACCTCTTCATCTGAATTTTCAGTTTGATCTTCAGAATCACTATCTGCTGATGAATCAGACTGGTCTGCTTGTGGATTCCTGATATCAGAGTTGTCCTGAGCCTGATCTTCATTCAGAATCCTGGTTGTATGCTCCACCTGAACTGGTGTATGTCTGATTATGGGGTTATCCTCAGCATCCTGAGAATTTTCAGATGTACCATATCCCATAACTTTCTCATTGAAAGTCACATCTCTGCTGATAATGCACTTCTTGTGTCCTACTTTAAGACACCACAACCTATAACCCTTGACACCTTTTGGATATCCCAGGAAGATGCACCTCAGAGCCCTTGGTTCCAGCTTGTCCTGCCTTATGTGAGCAAAGGCTAAGCAACCAAACACCTTCAGATTATTGTAATCTGACAACCTACCATACCAAAGCTCATCTGGGGTTTTGAAGTCAATAGCAGATGAGGGTGTCTTGTTTATCAAATAACAAGCAGTATTGACTGCCTCTCCCCAAAACACTTTAGGTAGTTTAGCATTTGACAGCATGCACCTGACCTTCTCCAAAATAGTGTTGTTTATCCTCTCAGCAAGCCCATTTTGTTGAGGGTTTGCTGGAACAGTCTTGTGCCTTGTTATGCCTCTTTCCTTGCAGAAATTTTCAAACTCTTCTGACTCATACTCAAGTCCATTGTCAGTCCTGAGATGTTTTAAGGATCTGACTCTTTTGTTCTCTTGTTCAAGGAGCCATTCCCTGAACTTCCCAAAAGCTTCACTCTTCTGCTTCAGGATGATCACCCACACTTTTCTGCTGAAATCATCTATGATGGTCATGAAGTACTTTCCACCTCCATGAGTCTCAGTTCTTGATGGCCCCCAGATGTCAGAGTGTACATAGTCCAAAGAAGCATCAGTATGATGTTTCCCCTTTGCATAAGAGTGTTTCTTGGATTTTCCCAACACACAGTGGTCATAGAAATCCAATTTGATTGTTCCTGAATCTCCAAATGCCTTATGCTTGGAGAGTTCATTCAGTCCTCTTTCACCAATGTGCCCTAACCTCTTGTGCCACAAGATAGCATCAGAACTGCCCATAACTGCATTCACTGATCCGGCAACTGAGTTACCCATCAGAATGTACAAGCCATTTACCTTCTTGCCCTTCATCACAATGTTGTTATCCTTGGTTATCAATATGAATCCATCCCTTGTTTTGAATTCATATCCCAAAACATAGAGTGATCCCAGAGAAATAAGATTTCTCTTCAGCTCAGGTACAAACCTGACATCTTGTAGTATCCTCTCAGCACCTTCATGCAGCCTCAACTTTATTCAGCCAGAGCCTCTGACCTTGCACATCTGATCATTCCCCAAGAGAACTGATCCACCATCAAATTTCTTAAGATTCCTGAATAAATTTTCATTGGGACACATATGAAATGAGCATCCAGAATCCAACACCCAATCTTCACTCAGCTTGACATCAGTAATAGTCAAGACCTCAGCACTATCATATCCTTCCTGAGTAGCAATTGTGACATCAGCCTTCTGATCCTCTTCTTGCTTCCTGGATTTGTCAGGACAATTCTTCTTGAGATGTCCCACCTTCTGACATGAGAAACATTTTCTCTTTTCCACAATTTTTCCAGATTCAGGGCCTTTACCATTCCTCTTCTTCTTTCCCTGAAACGGTTTTTCCCTTTCTTGAACTTGATATTTAGCCCTTCACCTTGATTTGTGTTCTTCCTTTCAGATTGCATTTGAAGCGCCTTAGTTTTCAATGCATTCTGAATATCATCAGGTGACATCTTCTCTTGCCTTCCAAATAACAGAGCATCCTTGAAATTCTCCAAGGATTTTGGTAGAGAATTCAGTAATATCAGGACTTTATCCTCATCTTCAATCTTGACTTCAAGATTCTCCAAATCATCCACTGCTTTATTGAATTCTTCAAGTTGTTCAACTAGATCCCTATCCTCAATCATCTTGAAGGAATGAAGCCTCTGCTTCATGAACAACTTATTGGTAACCGACTCCGTTTGATACACCTGTTCCAGCTTGTTCCACACATCAATGGCAGTCTTCTCCTTATAAACCTCCCTCAGAGGTTTATCTCCCAAGCACAAGATGATTGTGCTATGAGCCTTGTCCAGAATCTCCTGCTTCTTTGCAGGTTCTGTTGAGGAAGATGATGAAGGCCACTGATCCGCTGGTTTCAGAGCATTTGATAATCCATGGTGTGTGAGGAGAGCTTTCATCTTCACCTTCCACAAACCAAAATCATTCGCTCATGTGATTTTCTCAAACTCCATCTTCGTAGAAGCCATAGCAGTTGATTTCACCAACAATCTTCTTTCTTCCCACAGACGGCGCCAATTGTTGAGTCCAACAATGATTGTTTGAAATCAATTGGAATAACGAAATTGAAGAACGCCAAGATTTACGTGGTTCGATCAGAAATGATCTACGTCCACGGATGAGGGCACCTCTCTCACTAATCAATGGAAGATGATACAGATTACAAGTGTTTGTGTGGATCTCACTCTAAGTGATGATTCTATTCTCTGTGTTTTCTCTATCTCTATACATATGTGCGTATATATATACGAATATGGGAACCCTAATTAATGCTTGTGATCGTAACCGCCTAACAAGAAAATTGCTACAATTGCAACCGAAAATGAGTAACTGTCAGAGCCCAACGATCTTCAGTTTTGATTATGTTAAACTACTCGCCCATTGTCCAACTTGGAAGTTTAAACCGCTTCGTAACTGATCCTGAGTTAATTCCTGACTTTGGAGTCAGTATGCTCCTTCCTTATCTGCTGATGTGATATGTCCTCAGCTGAGTCTGAGTACTCAGCTGATATCATCAGTATACCTTTATCAGCTGATATCATCAGTAGACCTTCATCCTGACCTGACCAACTGACCTGATCATCATCCTGACCAACCATCCTGACCATCATCCTGACCAACCATCCTGACCAATATCCTGACTGATCATCCTGACCACTCAGGAGACTCCATCAGCTGACCTCCTCAGCTGACCTCCTCAGCTGACTCTGCTGATATCCCAGATGACTTTCAGTAGACTTCCAGATGATCTTGGCTGACCCCATCAGATGACTAACCATCAGCAGACCTATCAGCTGATAGTATAATGTTCAGTTAATCAGCAGTACTTGCTCATCCGAGTTTATTTCACTTTCTTTGCACCCATAACAATGATGTATTCTGTGTATTGATACAGTTCCCCAGAGAATTGAGAAAATTATGATTCTTGAGAAAAATTAGGTGAATTCAATAGATTGATCACAATTGAAGTTGTAATCTGTAATTGATCGATTACATAGTGTAGTGAGGGAGTCCTGATCCCGTGAATGTAGATAATTCATAACAAACCAAGTAAAATTCTTGTGTTCTTTGTTCTTGAATTTTTCAGCCCTGTTTTCAAACTCATCATTGAATTCGTTGAACAAGATTAATCTCAATTAATCTGGATTGTGGTTTAACAGTCTGACCTACAAGAGACAAGCTTTTCTCCTCATCAATCCTCATGTACATACTTCACCTAAAGGCATGGAGATGAACAACAAAAATGTTCTTCCATACAGCAAATAAAGGGCTCATAAAAAATTTGATTCAGCTTGAAAGAATTCCACCCCATCTAAAAGTTCAACACGTGACAACTTCCTTCAGGTCCCAACCATGTGAAGACATAACATCATCAACAATCAACCATTAAGGCCCCAGTAGATTGATAGGAAATATTTTAAGTTTCACGTTTTCGTAGCACAACAAGCATTGAACAGAGGAAATATTTATTGGAATGGCAATGATGGTTGTTAACAGTGTATGAACATCACCCTGCTTTTGAACCTTTTCTGTTGACTCTATCGTATGACTGCCTGCGAAATTGCATGAATAATTTTTTGTCGAAACACAACAGAAAAGCTCTTTGCAATGTACTGTTGACACATAAGTTAGTACATATTTTATTATAACAACTCATATTACCAGACAGTTTAACTCTGTAATCTAACAGGTCAGAGAGAGCTTTGTCACATCCTAAATTTTCTAAAGACCTTTGAGGAGTGACTTTGCTTAGCATTTCGTTTAAATATCTATATTTTCATAATATGGACAAGAAAAGATATGATTTTGAATAAAAAATTAAGAATTTAGTAAAGAAAAACAACCATTACATAAAGAATTACAAATTTTATAAAAATGAACCAAAATGACCAAATAATTTAATAGTTGCAACGGCGGAAGTAAATATTATGGCAATTATAATTTAAACGCAAACTCAATAACTCTATAATATTATGAATTTTGTAAAACAAATGAGATATGACTCTTATTACATAAAAATGCTTCTAATACAAAAATAATATTAATAAACAATCGTGATAAAACCAAGAATATTTCATACAACGGATTTGATATTAATAATTGAGACACATCCACCAGCCCTTCACCACACTCCCTTTTGGATCTAAAAATAAATGAAAAGATTGAGGTGAGCAAACAACAAGCTCAGTGGGGAAAATATATGTCACAGTTAAATATAAAATGTAATCGGAATCATTATCCCACACACAATCTTACCCATAGCTGTGTTGGCTTTGCCAACCATAATTTATATATGTTATACGGCCTTTTCCCCGCCGAACATAACATATTACATAGCTAAGTCATAGTGTGTTATACGGCCTTCACCCCGCCGAACATAACAAATAACATAGCTGAATCATAGTGTTATACGGCCTTTACCCCGCCGAACATAACAAATAACATAGTGAATCATTAATAGCAAGTTGGTGAAAATAACAATAATCAACCACATATAATATTTAAAAGTGACAAAAGTTTCATTCAATAAAGAATTCCCCACCTTTGGTTTGTTGAGATTTTGTAATAAAAGTGAACGTACGACGAACGGCGCTAATTCCTCGATCCTTACGCTATGTTTAATAACAAACAGCCACCCAAAAAACGTTTCAATCTATTCTAATTGTCCAAAGAACACTATCCTTACTTTTCTTTTCCTTTTTTTTCTTCCCTTTTCTACCTTCTTCCTTTCACCACTCTCAAGAATAGGAAAAGAATCCTTATCAAACAATCAGTTACTATCTTAACTATATAAAATGCATATGTCGGTTACTAATAAATCCTTAACAAGACAAATGTGGCACCTGCCAAGTATAACTCACATCCAAACCTTGTTGACCGCCCAAATATGAATGGGATGTTACTTCTCATTAAACACGGTCATTAAGCTCTAAAATTAATTCTAAAACTTATTTCCTACTCAAAAGAACTAAAATTAAAGCTCTTAGACCAAAATAAGAACACTTTGATTTATTTATTCCGGGTATTACAAGCTTCAACTACTATGTTCATTTCAGGACGAGATTCAAGATCACGTCGCGAACACAAGGCAGCGATTGCAGCCATCTGCATTTTAACAAGATTCACAAAACATAAATGCAACAAACAGACATTATTTCAGGATAAAGAAGGGATCCATAGCAACTATTTTCACCTTGGCAGCTGCCTTTGGCGGGTAGTCTCCATTCAGTTTAGGATCCACAAGTTCACTCACCTTGAGCCCTGCTGTTACCTGTTTCTTACACAAATTTACAGAATTAAGCATTACAAGTAATAATATACTACACATGCTCAGAAAAACATCATACCCATTCTAAGAGATGCCATTGCCCTCTTGGCCGCGTATCATCGACTAGTTTACCACCTGTCAAGAGTTCGAGGAGCACTACACCAAAGCTAAAAACATCAACCGAGCCTTGTACGTCCCACCATCTATAGTTTTATACACCCCAAAATGAAGTAGTTGGAGCCACATTTTAATCAGCTGAACTAATTCAACTCTATATATGATAGATTTTTGGAAAAGAACGTACTCTGCCCAGAGGCAACCGACGACGCGGCTGCAGGGATACAGTACCAAGATGATAAAAGCCAGAATTCACTATACGATCATAAGAAGAATGAGTTAACCGGCCAAAATCAGTTAATTTAGCAACTTGGTGATCATCGAAAAGTAATACGTTGCTGGATCTGATGTTGCAGTGGCCACGTCCCTTCATGTGAATGTATTCTAATCCCTTCGCAGCCCCGACTGCAATTTTAACTCTTTGGTCCCATGACAGAGATGGCACTGCCTTTGAACCACTGATGCCATCTTGTACTGTTGCACCAAATGTCAAAACATAAAGAAAAATCTACTATTTTGAGCCCAAAGATCCTAAAGCATATATGAAAAAGGTAGCATTACAATGAAGAATGTCATGGACTGATCTATTTGGAGCAAACTCATATGCCAAGAATTGCTGATCACCATCCATGCAGTAACCTAATAGCTGAGCCACATTTTCATGCTTTAGGCTGGATACAAATTGACACCTACAAAATCATACATTAGAATAGTACTCCTCTCTCCATAATCATCGACTACATATCGTGCTATGGCCAAACCTGTTCCAAAAACTCATTCTCCGGAAGGATTCCTATTAGCTTCTTAATTGCTGCGACCTGTCCGCTTTTCAGGACACCACGATAAATATTTCGGTCGAATCCTTTACAAATTAAGTGCTCTGAGCTAAAATTATCAGTAATGTCTTTCAGTTCCTGAATTGAAATAGCAGCTATGGCTGCTGATAGTGTATGAACATCACCCTGCTTGTTATCCTTTTCTGTTGATCCTGAGATCCCATTTCCTGCAGAATTACAGGGGAAATTTTTCATCCAACAATGATAAGCATAACATGATGGTTTTTGTAATGTATTGATGCAATGTAATGTTTGTATATTTGTTACAACAATTCATATTACCAGACGCTTTAACTCTAGTCCAAAATTGTAAAAATCGTGATGCATTCGGAGTCGATTCTTTTTTATCCTGCTGCTCAAGGGCAAGCTCAAGCTGGGCCACAACTTGAGCCATTGTTGGCCTCCTTTTTGGCTCGCGATTCAAGCATCTTTTCGCGGTCCCAACAAATGTTTTCAGGCAATCGTACAGTATTTCATCCCTCATGTTTGAATCTACAATTTGGACAACTTTTACTTTACTAATTTTCTCTTGAGCCCACATGACCAGACTCATCTCATCCTCGCCAAGCCTCTGATCCACTGCTGGTCTCCCGCACAATACTTCCAAAAGAACCACCCCAAAAGCATAAGCATCACTTTTGTGGGTCAATCTACACGTTGTAAAATAACCCGGATCCAGATATCCAAACGTGCCCTTAACAATTGTGCTAACATGGCTCTTCGAGCTGCTAGTGCTAAAATGTTTTGCCAGCCCGAAATCTGAAACCTTAGCTGTGAAATTTTCATCCAGAAGAATATTTGTGGACTTCACATCGCGATGTATGATTGAGCTGCCAGTGTGAAGATAATCTAGACCTCGACCAGCTCCAATGCATATGTTTAGGCGTTGCTTCCACGTGAGAGACGAGCAGTCATCGCTCTCGTTGCTCCTCGAAAGCTTGTAAAGGTGGTCGGCCAGCGTTCCACAAGGTATATACTCGTAAACAAGAATCATTTCCTCATTTTCATTGCAGTAGCCAATCAGAGAGACTAAATTAGCATGCCGGAGCTTGCTTAGTGTCTCAATCTCTGTCAAGAACTCGCCTTCTCCTTGGTTGGAATTTGTTGCAAGACGCTTCATCGCCACAGTCCGTTGCTCATCATCAATTTGGCCTTTGAAGACTTTACCAAATCCACCAATTCCAATGAGATTTTCGTCGCTGAAATCTCCAGTGGCCAGCTGGATCTCAGCAAGAGAAAATCGACGGCAGAACCTTTCTGCCGTAGCAGAGAGCTTCCTCTCTTCCATTGTGAAGCAATAATTGATTTATTATATTAATTGTCTTTTCCATAGTAGTTTAATTGTTAGACGTCGATGAATCCTATACATTGCTTATCATTCATCCTGTCTTTTACAAAGATTCCATTTATTCTTGTTAAGTGTAAAGATAAGCTAAGTTTGAATACTGAACATTAGTCAGGAATCTTGATCCTGACAATTGGATCCGGAGGAATATTCCTGAAGAAAGTGACACATGTTTTCCAACACTTACTTCTCAAGTATAAGAAGTTCGTGTAGTACTCGTAAGTGCCCGGTTAAATTATCAATCACATGAGATTAGTGGCAAGTGTATCCCTAATACTATGTGTCGGCACTCAATTGTAATGCTGATCAACTTGTTACCAATCAACTAAAATGTAATAACTCAACAAGTAAAATAATTAACTAGACAAGCAAATAAGATAGAACAAAGAAATCACTAAATAAGTCAATTAAAATAGCAAGCACAAGAAAAATCCACGAAGATAGCAAGATGAGACAAATGTGTTCGGGTGTTTTTCCTTATGGGGTAATCGATTAACGGTTTAATAAGTTCATTTATCCCTCTTGTTGGTCAAAGATAGGAGCAATCACGTAAAATAACACATTAAACCGTACTGGATAAGCCTAGGAATAACGCTTCAATTAAGCATGTAGATTGTTATAGGATAGTTCACCCTTTCCCACCCGGGTAATCACACGAGCCTAAGAAAATCATAGCGTGCTTTTCCACTCGTATACTAAGGTGCCCCACCTTTGGTCCCCTCATTAATCACTTAAATGTCAATTCAAGCAATTAATGTAATTACCCAACTCTCGTTGCGATAACACAATATACACTCAATCACCTAATTAAACTCACACCCATACGAAATAAAATGTCTATCCAACTCTCGTTGCAACAAACAATCAACTCATATGAATTAAAAGAGTAAAATCATGCAATTGATCTAACAATCCTCATTAATATAATCATCTAACCTTCAATTAGGATAAAATCACAAAATCAACCCATTAATCAATCACCCACATAATTCCAAACACCCAAACACCAAATATTTAGCCAACCATGATCATATCAAAGAAACCCATAACAAAAGAAAAATAACAATTCATAAACAATAAAAATTAAACCAACAAAATTAAATATAAAGGATGGATATCACCTAATAGTGTTGAACACAACTTGAATCTTCAATAATTCTTGAATTCCAACAAAATTTACCTAAGAAAGCATTAAACCCTAGCTACTATGTGTTTGAGTGTGTGTGAGGATGAGAGGAATAAAATTTCTAAGAGCTGCTGCCCAATTCTCCCTTCATGCGTGAGTCTTCCCCTTTTATACTCTCTTGTTGCCTTCTAATCTTAATCACAATCAGAATACGTGGCCTTCTTTTCAATGTCTCATGGGCCTTTTAGTTGATAAGAATTGGCCCAATAAGAAAAACTTTAAAGTCCAAAATAATTTCTGAAATTTCAAAAGCACGGTTTATGTAGAAGGTTGGCACTGGCAGTGCGGATTATCGCAAATCGTGCGAATTACTTCGACATACCCAGCACTGTTTCTTCACAAGATCGGCACTGGCAGTGCGAATTATTGCAAATCGTGCGAATTACATCGACATGTCCAGCACTGTTTCTTCACAAATTCGGCACTGGCAGTGCGAATTATCGCAAATCGTGCGAATTACTTCGACATGCCCAGCACTGTTTCTTCACAAGATCGGCACCGGCAGTGCGAAGTTAAGCACTGGATGATCAAAAACTAAAATCGTTTTACCTTTTTTTCAGCAACTTTTCAAGTGCAATTCTTTCCTTTTCTTCAATTTCCGGTGGCTAGGACGACGGCTGTGCGTAAGGCTCTTGGTGGATTAATTTCGGCACGGGCATGGCTGGGCCTTCCGGCGAATTGGAGCGGGCAATTGTCGAAACAGGGAACTTCGAATTTTTTTGGCCATTGGGTGTGATTTGGCTTCAATTTCGAATGGTTTCTGCTTTCCATTCACGACGGCAATAGGTTGAGCAGTGGTGGATGTGGCTGTGCAACTGAGCTTCAACGGCGGATTCCG
>JAPKLY010000832.1:33665-48173 GCA_026898435.1 Prunella vulgaris | reverse complement strand
TAAGGTTTAAATTGATCATTTGAACTACTAATTTAAATTCGCGAAATATCATGATTCAGTTATAATTAAAGTAAAATAGTGTGGAATGCTGCGAAAGATCTTTAAAGAAATTAAGTATTCCCATATTATTGGAAAAAATTCCTTTAAAAACTTATTTTTAAAATGACTAAAAAATGAGACACACTTGGGTAGAAATTTCTACCGTAAAAACTACTAAAAATAAATATAAAAAAAATTAATCTCAGGCACAGGGACATACCCCTCACTCCTCACACTCCATCCCATACCCATACTAAATTCCCCCCCCCCCCAACCCATACATACGCGTGCCCGCCCACCCCCCCCCTCCCCCCACCCACACTCCATACAAATCTTATCTTTTTCCGTCCCGTGCTAACATTTTATTTTAATTTTTTTTATTATATTAATTAAAAAATATACATTTAATATTATATTATACATAAATATTTATATAACACATTTAATTTTACAGTAACACATATTTGCTCTAATAGTAACACACATTTGTCTCCCAATTTATATTACAATATGAACAAATATGTGTTACTATAAGGACAAAATATATTTTTATGAGAATAAATATGTGTTTCATAATTTATTTATCATCCATTTACATGTAGGTACATTATTTCATGTAATACATATGTTATTATATGAAAAAATAATTATTTATATAAAAATAAATAAATATTTGTGAATAATTAATATTTGTTCTTATAGTAACACACATTTTGCTCTTGCATTATGTGAAAAATTATTTATTCTATAAAAATAAATGAATATATGTAAAATAATAATATTTTATAAGATAGTAACACACATTTGTCTCCCTTTTTGTGTTATTATATGGGCAAATGTGGGGAAAATATTTTTTTAAGGCCAACAGGTTAGGGGGGTTAGCAAAAGGAGGACAGTAAGTTTGCGGGCTGGCAAATTAAGGACTGTAGCTTTTTAACTTGGCAAATTAAGGACCGCAGATTTTTAACTTGACAATTTAAGGACCACAATTTTTTAACTTGGCAACTTAAGGACAAAATTGGCCCGTATGAGCTCCAGTTAGGCTGAAATTGCACGAGATTGACACGTGATAGACGATTTCAGGCTTAATTCTACACGTGGGACGTGGAAATTAAGTGTCAATCTTGTGCAATTTCAGCGCAACTGGAGCTCATACGGGCCAATTTTGTCCTTAATTTGCCAAGTTAAAAAGTTGTGGTCCTTAAATTGCCAAGTTAAAAAGCTACGGTCCTTAATTTGCCAAGATAAAAAACTGCGGTCCTTAAATTGCCAGCCCGCAAACTTACGGGCCTCCTTTTGCTAACCCCCCTAACCTGTTGTCCTTAAAAAAAAAAAATTCCCGGCAAATGTGTGTTACCTATATGAGCAAAATATATTTTTATGAAAATAAATATATTTTATAAGATAGTAACACACATTGAGTTTTTTGCACTTTTGGTCCCACAGGACATGTATTATTTTAGAATTGGTCCCAAACATTTCACTATTGGTCCCATACGATTTTTTTTCTTGCACTTGTAGTCCCACACGTTACAAAATTTACACATTTGGTCCCAAACACTAACAGCTCCGTTAAATACATGATTTGCAGCGTTAGTTCCTTAAGATTTACTCACACTTAAATGTGTTTAGCCAATGAATTTATATTTTCAGATTTAGTCCCATTAATTTTTTTATTTACACAATACGTCCCATAGGATATAAATATTGAACAAAATTTTAAAAATATTAAAATAAATCAACTAAATCTTTAAATAATAAAATTAAATCTTCAATATATAGTTAAAAAAACTCAACTAAATCTTAAAAAATAGTTAAAACTAAGAAATTAATTTTAAAATACTCTAATTTTAATTCAAGATAAATAAAAATTAAAAAATAATTATTTTTAATTTAAATATTTATGAAGTCTAGTTGATTTTTAAAATTTTGATTTTATTAAAATTTAGCCTTTTATTTTTTTAAATTTAATTTTTTTTGAAAATTTTGTAGTATTTATAAATATATATATATATTAGATTTTTATTTTTATTTTATTTTACTTGATTTATTTAATTTTTTCAGATTGTAGTTCGTTTTAAATGATTTATTTAAATACTACTTAATTTAATTATTTTGAAGATTCATTTTATTTTTTAATTATTTATTATTATTATTTTCAGATTTTTGTTTTTTATTGATATTTAAAGTTTAATATATTTTAAATTTTGATTTATACTTAAAATAATTTAATTCCGTAACATTTATGAATTTTTTTATATTTTTAAAATGATAAATTAATTTACACATTTTTTGATTTTATTTTTTTAAAATATTTTTCAAAATATATTCAATTTTTTTATAAATTAAGAAAGAGTCAAAGATGTTTTTTATTATATTTTTGAAGTAGAGAAAAATGTGATAATGTGTTATTTTTGTTTTGATGAAAGATATTATAGGAATTAATGGGGTGTGTTTAGTAATATATGATAATTTCTTAAATTTGTTGGGATATGTTTTGAGAATTTTGGGGGTATGAATAGTGGTACTCTTAAATTTATTAATAATAGGTTTTAAACCTAATAAAATTTGAAAAAATTAAATAAATCAAGTAAAATAAAAAAATAAGTTAAAAAAATTAATATATATAAATACAACAAAATCTTCAAAAAATATTATATTAAAAAATCTTTAAAAAATAGGCTAAAGTTTAATGAAATCAAATTTCTTAAAAATCAACTTAGACTTCATAAATAATTAAATAAAAAATAAATATATTTTAAATATTATTTATCTTGAATTAAAATTAGAATTTTTTAAAATTAATTTCTTAGTTTTAACTATTTTTTATGATTTAGTTGAATTTTTTTAACTATTTATTAAAGATATAATTTTATTATTTGAAGATTTAGTTGATTTATTATTTTTTAGATTTTTTTCAATATTTATATTCTATGTTAGACAAAATTCAATATTTATATCCTGTAAGACTTACTTTGTAATTAATATAATCAATAGGACTAAATCTGAAAATATAGATTAATGGGTTAAATACATTTAAGTATGAGCAAATCTTGTGGGACTAACGCTGCAAATTTTGTATTTAACGGAGCCGTCAATGTTCGGGACTAAATGTGTAAATTTTGTAACGTGTGGGACTACAAGTGCAAGAAAAAAATTGTATGTGACCAATAGTGATAAGTTTGGGACCAATTCTAAAATAATACATGTCCCATGGGACTAAAAGTGCAAAAAACTCAAATAATATTTTATAAGATAATAACACACATTTGTCTCCCTTTTTGTGTTACTATATGGGCAAATGTGTGTTACTATATGAGCAATATATATTTTTATAATATTAAATATGTGTTTCTTAATTTATTCATCATTTTTTTAAATCTAGGTACATTGTTTCATGTAATACATATGTTATTATATTGAAAAAATAATTATTTCTATAAAAATAAATAAATTATTTGTGAATAATTAATATATATTTTTAAAGTAACACACATTTTGCTCTAATAGTAACATATATTTGCTCTCCAATTTGTGTTACTATATGGGCAAATGTATGCTACTGTATGAGTAAATGTGTGTTACTAGAGCAAGATTTTAAACTTATAACTAATTTGTATGAAAATATTAATTGGGCCTGGCCTGTATATGTTTTGGGGGGGTTGTGTGGCAGGATTTAGAATTAACATGCAAGGAATACCTGGTGTGAGCGTGCGCGTGAGTTAAATATTTTTTTTAAGTGTATTTTTGAAAATTTCTAATTTAGAAATTTGTACTAAGTTTTTGTCCTTAAAAAAATATTGTGCTGTCAATACGACTAAAATTATGTTTAGTCATCCAATTTTGACAATTCCCTCAATGTTGCTTCGTCTTTCCTTTTCAGGATTCCAAGTTGATAACAGAAAATTGTTGCTTCGCCTCCTCCACACAAAATTCACTCCTCAACGAAAGATGAATACATCAGTTGCTGCAGAGGAGGAGAAGAAGCTCTCTGCCACGGCTGAACGCTTCTGCCGTCAATTTTCTCTGGCTGAGATCCAATCAGCCACCGGAGATTTCAACGACGAACATCTTATTAGAAAAGGTGGATTTGGCAAAGTCTACAAAGCCAAAATCGATGATGGCCAACTGACTGTAGCCATGAAGCGTCTATCACCAATTCTAACCAAGGAGAAGCCGAGTTTCTGATGGAGATTGAGACGCTGAGCCAGCTCCGACATGTTAATCTAGTCTCTCTTATTGGCTACTGCAATGAGAATGGGGAAATGATTCTTGTTTACGAGTACATACCCCGCAGAACTCTGGCAGACCACTTTTATAGAAGCAGAGAGAGCGATGAGGACTGCTCGTCTCTTACGTGGAAGCAACGCCTTAACATATGCATTGGAGCTGCACGAGGTATAGACTATCTTCACACTGGCACCTTTATCATACATCGCGATGTGAAGCCTACAAACATCCTACTAGATGAAAATTTCACAGCTAAGGTTTCAGATTTTGGGCTGGCTAAACATGTAAGCACAAGCAGCTCAAAGAGCCATGTTAGCACAATAGTTAAGGGCTCGTTTGGATATCTAGATCCCAGTTATTTTACTACTGGTAGACTAACTAAGAATAGCTAACCTCATTGTAGCTTCAAATTTGAGGGACGAAATATCATCAGATTGCGTGAAAACATTTGTGGGGATTGCTAAAAGATGCTTGAATCGTGAACCAAAAAAGAGGCCAACAATGGCTCAAGTCGTGGTCCAGCTTGAGTTTGCTCTTGAACAGCAGGATAGAAAAGCATCGACACTGAATGCTTCAAGATTTCTGCCATCCTGGATCAGAGTTAAACCGTCTGGTATTTATGAATTGTTAATATAATGCATCAAACAATTCAAGAAGTTTATCTGTCATGTTTTGATTATTCATTTGGAAACTTTCCATGCGATTTTGCAGAGAGTCGTGCCACAGGTTCATCACAGCTGGAGCACAAGCATTGTGATGTTAATACGCTGTCAAAAGCCACTCAAGAAGAGGCATTAAACGTTAATATGCTTCCAGTATCCGTCCCTGTCATTGCAATAGATGAATCAGAGGACCAAATGACTCTCAGTGTTTAGTTCTCAGTGTTTAATTTCTAAAGGATCAAAAGAAAAAGTATATCGTGGTGCCCTGAAAAGTGGACAGGTCGCAGCAATCAAAATGGTAAAACATGGCCACCAGCCAGGCATGTTGCTTCAAGAACAGGTTTGAACCATAACTATATCGGTTAATGTGGGTGAATAGTGTACAAGTATGAAAAGGGGGGTGTTTTTCTAATACATGATTTTTGTAGGTTACAAAGATATCCAGCCTGAAGCATGAAAACATGGTTCAGCTATTAGGTTACTGCATGGATTATGGTCAGCAGTTCTTGGCCTACGAGTTTGCTCAGAACTGGTCCCTACATGACATTCTTCATGGTAATGCTATTGTTTAGCATCTTTGACCCCTCAATATAATATCCTAAGATTGTTTTTCTCTTGATTCTTGAACTGATATTTTGCTGAATAGGAGTAGTATTATGCTGTAATGTTCTGTTTTTAAGAAGTTGTCGTGTAAACAATCTACATCTAATTAGCTTCTTGATGTGATCAAATATTCTGATATTTTGGTACTGATTAATGTGAATATTCTTTGTGTAAAATAGGACAAGGCGTCAATGGCTCAAATCCAGTCCCGGCTCTGTCATGGGGCCAACGAGTTCAAATTGCAATGGATGCCGCAAAAGGACTGGAGTACATTCATGAGAACTCACAAATTCACTGTAACATCAAATCCAGCAACATTTTATTCTTTGATGATTACCAAGTTGCTAAAGTAGCTGATTTTGGTTGGTCTTCGGTTTTACCCATCTTCAGTTTGTATGACCCCCCGGAGTATGCTCTGAATCTATCCTAGAGGACTAGTTGTTTGAACTTGCTCTAATTTTTATATAGCAACAAGTACTTCTTTTGTGTTGTAGATACAACAGATGGTCTGGTGAACCAAGCTCGAAGGGTGATGTCTACAGTTTTGGTGTGGTACTTCTCGAACTCTTGACAGGCCGTAAAGTTTTCGATTCTACGTGGCCAAGGGGGCAGCATCTCGTGGAATGGGTATGCAGTTCTACTTAGAATGTGGAAACTGTTAAGGACATATATTTCCTGGATGATACTCCGTCGAACTTGTAGGCAAGACCGTGGCTTAGCGAGGACAAGGTAAACAAGGTTGTGGATGCTAGACTAAAAGGTGACTGCCCACCAAAGGACGTTGCAAAGGTGATAAATGTTGCTTCTTTTATCTGAAAAAAATGTTTGTTCAATACATTACGGGAAAAAATATCTTTCAGGACCGTATCTTAAGGGGTTGCAAAATTAGGATTTTAACTTTTCGAATTAATAGAAAGAGGACAATATTTTTTTCAAGTTGAAAAAAGATTGTAAATTTTTCAAATTTGCAATTTAAGGACCGTGAGTTTTAAAAGTTGTAATTTGATGCCAAATTCAACCAGAATTCATGTCAAATCGGCAAGAATTCCAATTCGGGTTCAACGCAAACTGGGCCAATTTGCAATTTTCATGGTTGATTTATCCTCCACAATCTTAAATTATAGTCATTATTTTGTTAATCCAAAAAGTTACTATCCTCATTTTCCACCCCTTAAATTACAGTATTGAAAAATAATTTTCCAATACAGTACGCTTCATCTTTTTTTTTTTTATATTTTTGTCAATTACAGATGGCTGCAATTGCTGCCTTGTGTGTGCAACATGAAGCTGAATTTCGTCCAAGCGTGAAATTGGTTGTAAATTCTTTGCGTCCTCTGTTGAATGCTTAATCTGGAAAACATCAAACTTAAGAAATATCCTATCAACTGCTGGGGCCTCAATGATTGATTGATGATGAAGTTGTGCCTTCACATGGATCACATTTTGAGACAAGTATTAGCCACTTTCTGGTTCAAGATTTGTGAAATTATATTAGAGAACTAAGTAAATAAATTAATTTCATGTCTCTTTGTATAGACTTTTAGATGATCTGAGATTCTTTCAAACTGAATTAGCTTTTAGATGAGCCCTTTATTTGCTGTATGAAAGAACATTTTTGTTGTTCATCTCCATGCCTATAGGTGAAGTATGTACATGATGATTGATGAGATACAGATTTTGAGATTAATCTTGTTCAACGAATTCAATGATGAGTTTGAAAACAGGACCAAAAAATTCAAGAAAAAAGAACACAATAATTTAATGTGGTTTGGTATGAATTACCTACATTCACAGGATCAGGACACTCTCACTGCAATATGAAATCGACTAATTACAGAATACAGCTTCAATTCTTAACCACCTTAATTTTCACAATTCTCTGTTACTTGGAAAATTGTGTCAATATACACAATACATCATGATGAACAACGCCAAATAATTAATTGATATTGGTCTTCTATAAGTTTAAAAATATTTTGTATTTAGTCCTTTTACAAATTTAAAGGACTAAAATCTATTTTAATATTGATTCTTGTAAGTTTATATAAAAATCAAAAAATATTTAAATTTACAGGATTTAAATCAAAATGTGTAATTCATGTAATTCAAATTCGTAATAAGTTGTACGACTTCATAAACTTTAATCCCAAAATTAAAATACAATTGATGTTGTGATACTATACCTTGACACAATGAGAATAAAATGGATTCATTGAAAGAGACAGGAAGAAAAATATTGCAAGATTCTACCGATGATGTTTTCTTTAATGAGAATAAATGGAATCTTTGTAGGAGATAGGATGAATGATAAGTAATGTATAGGATTTATCAATGACTAACAAACTACTACCGCAAAAGACAATAATGCATTAATGAACTATTGCTTCACCATCCATATTTCATTGTTCCCCCTTTTTTTTTTTGGTTTCTATTGAGCAGTACAATATCAATGCAAAACAAAATATGATTACAGAGGAAGAGAAAAAGCTCTCTGCTACGCCGGAAAGGTTCTGCCGTCGATTTTCTCTGGAATTGGTGGATTTGGTTAAGTCTACGAAGGCCAAATTGATGATGAGCAACGGACTGTGGGATGAAGCGTCTTGCACCAAATTCCAACCAAGGAGAAGGCGAGTTCTTGACAGAGATTGAGGCAGTAAGCAAGCTCTGGCATGTTAATTTAGTCTCTCTTATTGGCAACTGCAATGAAAATGGAGAGATTATTCTTGTTTACTAGTACATACCCTGTGGAACGCTGGCCGACCACCTTTACAAGCTTTCAAGTAGCAGCGAGACAGATGATTGCTCGTCTCTTACGTGGAAGCAACGCCCAAACATATGCATTGGAGCTGGTCGAGGTCTAGATTACCTTCACACTGGCAGCTATTTCTCAACCACGACAGCAAGGGTGTCAAAAAAATCTCAAATTCCATTATCACGCGCACTGTGCATGGTAAAATATAACTTATTTACACTTTTTCAGGGAAAAAGAGATCAAAATTGGACAACTAAAAAAATTACAGGACCAAAATTTAACAATAAAAAATAATTGTTGGATCGAAATTGAATACTCAATAAGTTATGAGTCCAAAACACTCCTTCTTCCTGAGTTAATACTATGAAGGTATGTTACATGAGAATTCTTATAAAAAAATTGTGAAGACAATAGCATCACCTTGAAGAACTCGTTTAGGACTCAATGCTAATGAATTCAATGATCTAATAATATAAAAATGATGAACTCGTTTAGCATCACCTTTGTAACCTAAAAAATAATTAAATACAATGTTCGACTCAATGCTAATGAATTCAATTAACCTATTGAGTCTGAGTCGAGACTAAATAATTGAGCTCGAGTCGGCTTGTTATCTATAGTGTATTTTACAAGCTCAAGCTCGACTCATTTATCGGAATAAACGAGCTGAGTTCGAGCTTTAACGAGTTGCGTTGAGCCGATTCAAGCTTACGAACATCTTGTATTTTTTAATAGCTCTATTCATCATATTGTCTTAATCTCAAAAATTTTAAGTAGTTACATTTAACTCTTTAAATAATTACTTCTCTTAATCTATAATGACAATACGATGTGCTATACATCCAAAAATAAAAAAATGTACTCATTGATTATTTTTAAAAGCTTTCACAAAAAACTCAACAATCAATCAAGAATGAAATTGAAGAATCAATTAAAGATGTCTCAAGAGATGGAAAGATATCACACGTTTTGTGTTTCTGTAGCAACAGACTGATCAATCGTTCAATAGAGTGCGCAGAGCTTGTACTACACCGATCATGCGTGGACGAGTTTCAGCTTCTTTCAAACACAAGACAGCAATTTTAACCACCTATATGTAATCAAATTAAATAATCAATTATCAAATGAGAGGAAAATTTCAGAATTGAAAGTGATGTTGTAAGTATTTGACCTTGGCAACTTTCTCTTCTGGGTAGTCCCCATGCAGTCTAGCATCCACCGAACGCTTTACCCAATCCATGATATTTGTGTGCTCATGCGGTCGCCGGATTTCAGATGGTGTACGGCCAGTCACGAGTTGAAGGAGTATTATACCAAAGCCATAAACATCACTCCTCCAGCTTAGATCTCCTCTGTATCCACAAACCAAAAATGAAGTAGTTGTAATTAAAACTGCCACCCCTGTTCATCTGTAGGACATAAACATACACTCTTTAGAAACATACTCTGGGGGAAGATAGGCAGCATAATCTTCCACATTATCAAACGTTGATCGAGTTGGGTGATAAAAGTATGCTAATTTAGCAACATTGTCACCATAAACTAATACACTGTTGGGTCCGAAGTTGCAATGAATCTGCGATTTCATGTGAATGCACACCAATCCTTTTGCCACACCCATAGCAATTTTAACTCTTTGGTTCCATGACAGATCCAGTTGCGGTCCTATTCCACAAACACAAAAAAAAATCTTACATTTAAATATACACCTCAACAAAGAATAAGATCACTTCAATTAACCATACTTACTATGAAGGTAGTTTACAGCATCACCTTGAAGAAACTCATTGAGGGGCCCATTCACAGCAAACTCATAGGCTATGAAACGCCGATCACCATCAACACAGTAACCTAATGGCTGAGCCACGTTTTCATGCTTTAGGCTGGACACCGTTGCAACCTGCAATATTGATCATATATATATTAGAAAAACACCCCTCTAATTTCTATAACTATACACTATTATTGTTGTGGCCAAACCTGTGCTACAAACTCCGCCTCTGTTTGGAAGCTACGGTTTATCATTATGATCTCTGCTTCCTGTCCACTCTTTTCTCCATAATATACACACTGTCCGTATGCCTCCCGAATTATACGATCAGGACTAAAATTATTGGTAATGTCCCTCAATTTGTGTATTGGAATGGCATTTGAGGAGGGTGTATTATCATTGCCTGCAAACAAATTAAATTGATGAATTAAATTGTTTCTGTTGCCATATACATTATAAAAACAGAGTTGATATATGTTACCAGATATTTTATAGCAACTAAGAAATGAAGGGAACCGTGGCCTCGTTGCTTTCAGCTCCTGCTGTTGAAGGGCTAACTCAAGCTGGGCCACAACTTGAGCCATTGGTGGCCTCCTTTTCGGCTTAGGACACAAGCATTTTTCAGCAATCCCCACGAACGTTTTGAGGCAATCTTTGGATATTTGGTCCCTCAGATTTGAAGCTACAATCTGGTCAGCTCTTCCTGCACGAATTTTATCTTTAGCCCAGTTGACCATACCCATGTCATCCAGTCTTGTATCCGTTGCTTTTTGGCCAGTCAATGCTTCCAACAAAACAGCCCCAAAGGAATATGTATCGCTGTTCTTAGTTAGTCTACCAGTGGCAAAATAACTGGTATCAATGTATCCAAATGTGCCCTTAGGCTCTGTGCTAACATGGGTTTTAGAGGTAGTTGGGCTAAAATGTTTAGCCAGCCCAAAATCTGAAACCTTAGGAGTGAAATTTAGATGTACAAGGATATTAGTGGACTTGACATCGCGATGTATGACAGAGGTGCCAGTGTGAAGATAATCTATACCTCGTGCAGCTCCAATGCATATGTTAAGGAGTTGCTTCCACATGAGAGAGGAGCAGTAAAGGTGGTCGGACAGAGTTCCGTTGGGTATGTAGTCGTACACAAGAATCATTTCCCCATTCTCATTGCAATAGCCTATCAGAGACACTAGATTAACATGTCGGAGCTTGCTCAACGTCTTAATCTCCGTCAAAAACTCACCTTCTCCTTGGTTGGAATTCTGTCTTCTACGCTTCATGGCTACAGTCAGTTGGCCATCATCGATTTTGCCTTTGTACACTTTGCCAAATCCACCACTTCCGATAAGATGTTCGTCGTTGAAATCTCTGGTGGCTGACCGGATCTCAGCCAGAGAAAATCTACGGCAGGAGGCAGAGAGCGTCCCATCAGCACCTGATCTACTCATATTTCATTGAATTGAATTTTCTTTCGAGGGAAGGGAAGAGGCGAAGCTATAATTTTTTTCTTATCTAACTTCAAAATTAGGGAAAGGGGAAGCCACATTTGACTCTTGCCATTTAGTATCAAGATTGCCTACTAAACATTGCCGGGCATTAAATGGGAACGCGAGCAAGAGTCAAAGGTCAAGAGTTTGAACTTATTGCTGGGAGAATTTTTATTGGCTGTTTGAACTTAATTTCAATTTTAAATGGAATGTCGTGATTCAAATTATAATTGGAGAAGAATTGTGTGAATGCTATGAAAGACCTTTATTTAAAAAATGAAGTACTCTCCATTGGAAATACTTTTTTAAAACATTTTGTTTTTAAAATACTAATAAAAATAACAAATCTCAGTAAAGGTGTCGAGAAGTAACATATTCAACTAGCACGTGCACCGCACATGACAAAAAATGATGTTATTTTTACCTTTTCGGTGAAAATAATATCAAAATTGGACGGTCCAAAGAACTACGGGACCAAAAATGGACACTCAATATGTCATGAGTTCAAAGTAATCCCGCTATTATAACCATTTACCGAGTCTAAGGATCTATGAATTGATAAAATTAGAAAAAAGGATATTATATATGGTGAGACTATGAGAGTTGTTAAGATATGGTGAAACTGAGATGTCGAACAAATAAACTAATCTTTTCATTGATGGTTGCAATATTTTGATGCTGATGTGGAAGGATCTGATTTGTCCACGAAGCAAAATTTGATAGGCCAACTGAATGATGATCACCTCTTACAACATCACCCACCAATTATGAATAGTTCAGCGCTGAGTTTTTCAAAAGTCAACGTCCATGTGTCTATTATCATATTGAAACATTTCCTGAAAATGATCATACAAATAAATTAAATGCTCAATTGACTCTGCCTCAAAAATATCATAATATAGGCCAACGTGCAAGCAACTATGCAGGCATTGCTTCACCTTCCCTATTTGTGTTCCTCTTATATAACCATTCACTAGTCTAAGGATCTATGAATTGATAAAATTAGAAAAAAGGATATTATATATGACGAGACTATGAGAGTTGTTAAGAGATGATGAAACTGAGCTGTCGAACAAATAAACTAATCTTTTCATTCATGGTAGCAATATTTTGATGCTGATGTGGAAGGATCTGATTTGTCCAAGTAACAACATTTGATAGGTCAACTGAATGATGATCACCAATTATCTATGAACATATTGAAATGGTGGTACAAATAAATTAAATGCTCAATTGACTCTGCATCTAAACTATCATAATATAGGCCAACATGCAAGCAACTATGCAGACATTGCTTCACCTTCCCTATTTCATTAATCAAAATATCATTCATTTCATTATACTCTTCACATTCTGAAGTTACAAAGGAAATATGATTGCAACAGGTAGCACTACAAAGGAGGATGGGAAGCAGCTGTCTGCCACGGCTGAGCGCTTCTGACGTCGCTTTTCTCTGGCAGAAATTCCAGTTTGGCTTCAGCCCAAATCGGGTCAATTAGCCTAATTTTTATCTATGGGGTTAATTTGTCCTCAATTTTTTACAATTTTAAGTTACGGTCCTCATTTTGTCAACTTAAAAAGCTATTGTTCCCATTCTGCAACAACTTAAATTACGGTATTGAAAAAATAATTTTTCCGTACAGTACGCTTCATCATTTTGTTCTTATATATTTTTGTCAACTGTAGATGGCAGCAATCGCTGCCCTGTGTGTGAAAAATGAAGCTGAATTTCGTCCAAGCATGAATGTGGGCTCAAGAAAAAATAAGTAAAGGAAAAGCAGAACAGATTGTGGCTTCAAAATTGAGGGATGAAATATCAGCAGATTGCCTGAAAACATTTCTGGGGATTGCTAAGAGGTGCTTGAATC
This sequence comes from Prunella vulgaris, assembly GCA_026898435.1. Lineage (NCBI taxonomy): Eukaryota > Viridiplantae > Streptophyta > Magnoliopsida > Lamiales > Lamiaceae > Prunella > Prunella vulgaris. Next base: position 34,767 of record JAPKLY010000832.1, on the reverse strand, counting down.
ATGACCCGAAAAAGAGGCCAACAATGGGTCAAGTCGTGGTCCAGCTCGAGGTTGCCCTTGAACAGCAGGACTGGAAAGCATCGACACTGAATGCTTCAAGATTTCTGCCCTTCTGGAACAGAGTTAAACCGTCTGGTAAATATGAACTGTTGATATATAGCTTCAAACAAGTCATGTTTTGGTTATTCATTTGGGAAGTTTCCATGCAATTTTGCAGAGAGTCGTGCCACAGGTTCATCACAGCTGGAGCACAAGCAGGGTGATGTTATATCACCTAATGGCCACCCTGCTGTTGCAATAGATGACTCAAAGGACCGAATGATTGTTGAGGTTGAACCAATTGTTGTACGTGCCATTTCAATACATGAATTGAAGGACGCTACTGACAATTTTAGTTCTCAGTGTTTAATTTCTAACGGATTAAAAGGAAGAGTATATCGTGGAGCCCTGAAATGTGGACAAGTCGCAGCAATCAAAATGGTACCACATGACCACCAGTCGGATGCCATGTTTCAAAAACAGGTTTGAATAACCACTATATCGGTTTGAATAGTGTACTAATACGGAAAGGGGGTGTTTTTTATAATATATGATTTTGTAGGTTAAAATGATATCCAGCCTTAAGCATGAACACACGGTTCAGCTATTAGGCTACTACGTGGATGATGGTTGGCAATTCTTGGCGTACGAGTTTGCTCCCAACGGTGCCCTACAAGACATTCTTCATGGTAATGCTATTGTTTAGCATCTTTGGCCCTTCAATATAATATCCTATGATTGTTTTTCTCTTGATTCATGAACTGATATTTTGCTGAATAGGAGGAGTAATATGCTGTTATGTTTTTAAGAAGTTTTCATGTAAACAATCTTCATCTCATTAGCTTCTTCATGTGATCAAATGTTCTGACATTTTTGTACTGATTAATGTGTTTATTCTTTGTGTAAAATAGGACAAGGCGTCAACTCTGGCAGACCACCTTTATAGAAGAAGCGACGAGGACTGCTTTTCTCTCACGTGGAAGCAACTCCTTAACATATGCATTGGAGCTTTTCTCTCATCTTCACACTGGAACATACCCCTCTATCATACATCGCGATGTGA
>JAPKLY010000832.1:0-18665 GCA_026898435.1 Prunella vulgaris | reverse complement strand
TAAAAGGCTAAACCGTGTTGAAAAATAGGGCCGCCCCTAATCAAACTCACTACGCCGGAGTCGAAGAAGAAAGAAAAGAAGGGAATCTTTCTGGTCGGGACGCGGAATTCGAATTGCAAATGCGAACCTGACTCACAATTTCTATCTAATGTGAGCCCTACTGACAACTGGTTCACATGGCATTGTCGGTGAAAATCAACATACTACTTAGGGGAATGTCACTCATGTTTGGAGGTCATACGTGATTTCCATTCACGTTTTCCTTTAAAAACATAAATCTCTTCATTTTTATGGGAATATATAAAAAATAGCCGCTTAAACTAATAGAAGTGGAAAAAAGAAAAAGACAAACCCTCTGCCCAAATTATTTTTTACTTGTGCACAAATTTTTTTTTCTATTTTCTTATTTAAAAATAATTTATATTCACAATAGAATTTTGGATTCTATGATATTTTTACTGTTTTTTTATTTTATCTATTATTTTAATATAATATTATTTTTTATTAATTTCTATGTCCACAGTCAAATTGGAAAAAATTCTCTTAGAAAAAAGATTCATGGAGAGAAGCAAAGCTGGAGCCCAGCTGTTTGGGTCGTATATTCATGCAACTCCTAAAAGCTTTTTTTTTTTTTAAAGATAATTGGAAAAATTGCACCATTAATATGAATGGCTAAAACCGTGTTAAAAATAGAGCCACCCCCTAATCAAACTTACTACGCCGCAGTCGAAGAAGAAGGGAATCTTTCTGGTCGAGACTCCAAATTCAGAGTTGCAAATGTGAACCAGCTAACTGACTCACAATTTCTATCTAATGTAAACCTTAATCACAACTGGTCCCAGTTCACATGGGATTAATTGTCGGTGAAAATCAACAAACTAAAACCAAATGGGATTGTGACTCATGTTTGGAGGCCAGACGTGATTTCCTTTCACGTTTTCGTTTAAAAACACACTTCCCTTCATTTTTGTATCTTAACACTGTAATCTGCGAATTTTCTCCACAAAATATTAATAACTCTTTATTAATAATGTGAAAATTGAAATTACAAAAATTATGTGTGAATTTAAAGATCAAGCGATTGTTTTGGGTCCAATCTCTATTCGATCCTCTAATTCTTCTCTTCGAGTCTTGACTTAATTTGCGAGTTTCTCAGAGTTGGGTCCGAGGTTGACTTTGGGAGTTGGGACGTTAAACCGAGGGCGTTAGCCTTGTTTCGAATTAACGTTGCCTTTCGAAGGGCTTTGTTGATTTGTAGGAGTTGAGTCCGGAGTTGATTTTGGAGTTGGACGTTAATTCGAGGGTGTTAAGCCTTGTTTCGAATTAACGTTGCCTTTAGAAGGACTTTGTTAATTTATCGGAGTTGACTTTGGAGTTGGACATTAATTCGAGGGCGTTGAGTCTTGTTTCGAATTAACGTTTCCTTTAGAAGGGCTTTGTTGATTTGTCGGAGTTGACCTTGGAATTAGACGTTAATTCGAGGGCATTGAGCCTTGTTTCGAATTAACGTTGCCTTATGAAATGACTTTGTTGATTTGTCGGAGTTGACTTTGAAGTTGGACGTTAATTCAAGGGCGTTGAGCCTTGTTTCGAATTAATATTGCCTTTAGAAGGACTTTGTTGATTTATCGGAGTTGAGTCCGGAGTTGACTTTGGAGTTGGACGTTAATTCGAGGGCGTTGAACCTTGTTTCGAATTAACATTTCCTTATGGAAGGACTTTGTTTATTTTTCGGAGTTGAGTCCGATTTGATGTTGAAGTCGATATTAATTTGAGGGCATTAAGCCTTACTTCAAATTAATATTGTCTTGTCGGAAGGGCTTTGTTGAGTGTTCACCTTTGGGCTCCCTATGGAGGTGTCATTGTAGATGAGCAGTGTTGATCGTCGTTGAGGACTTGTGGATGATCTTCGATTGGAGGGGCTTTATGACGTATTTCTTGAATCAAATGTCGTTGTTGATGAAGAACACCGACCGGAGGCTTCGCACCATGATCCCGGATCAAAACGCCTTTGTTGATGAAGAACACTCTTGAAGTCGCGACGAACGCCTTTGAATATTCAAGGATGCTCGAGGTCTTGGATCTTCCGAGTTGCTCTTCCTCTTCAAGATTTGATGCTCTTGACTTGTTGAGTTGTTGTTGTCGTGGTTGAAGACTTGTGGATGGTCGTTGATTGGAGGGACTTTGCGCCGTGTTTGTCGAATCAACTGTTGTTGTTGACGAAGAACGTCGACCGGAGGCTTCGCACCATGATCTCGGATCAAAACGCCTTTGTTGATGAAGAACTCGAAGAACGCTCTTGAAGCCGCGAAGAACTCCTTTGAATCTTCAAGGATGCTCGAAGTCTTGAATCTTGATGCTTCTTGATTGCGCGAATTGTTTTCACACATTCGCTTAGCCTACAAGTGTATAGGATCAATGTAGTATGTAAGCTTGACCAAGTAATAAAAATATCGAACCCTTGGGAGGCAATCTAGTGCAAGGAGATAATAAAAAATGGAGTGCTACTAGACCTATGAAAGCGATAAATGATTTGGGTTTTTGGGCTTAACAAAAATAAAACCAAAGCAAGCTAGATTAAACTACCTAAGAGAACCAACTAAGACGAAGAGAGGATGTGTGCTTAGGGTGATTTCAATTAAGTGAGTTTCGTGACCTATTATATCTATGCCTAATCTCGATTCATCAAACAACTAAACTAGAGAAAAACCCTCACTAAATTAAGTAAACGCAGCTCTCGCTTGTTGTCCACTCAACCTAGTGCCTAATCGTGAGTGTTCTCGACGACCTATCCCCTCTCGGTGTAATAGACGTCCTAACAATAGCAATTTAACGGTTCATTCAACACAACTATACACCTAATAGAGCAAACGCAGCTCTCGCTTGTTGCCTACTCAATTAAAATGCACAATTATAGAAGAACAATCCACTAATGCTCAAGAAATCCAACGATTAATAATTTAATCAATCATTCCACTCAATCACACACTCAATCAAAAAAACGCAGCTCTCGCTTGTTGCTAATTTAATTAAAAAGCATAATCAAATAAGAACAATCATGTAAAGCCCAATTAATCCACAAATTAGGAATTCAATCATCTAATAAATCAAAATTAAAACAATAAACACAATAGAATCACTAATCCCCTCTAAATATTTATCACTCAAAACACAAGAGATTTAGCCCATGATAAAATCAAATAAACCCATAACAATAATAAACCTATAAACCAAGAACATCAAAAAATTCCAATTCCAAAAGTAAATATATAGAAAGAATATCACCTCAAATGGAATTCCTACACTTCAAAATCTTGCAAGAAATTAAAAGACTAAACTAACATCTATCTATAATTTGCAGAAAAATTAAATCCTAACTAATGTGTGTAGTGTGTGAGAAATGGGGGAGAGGAGCTCCCCCTTGCTTGACCTCCAAGCTGCCGAATGAATTGTGTGCTATCTCCCCTTTGCAATCTGATCTTCCCTGTATATATATCTGATCCCTACAGCCTTGGCCCATCAGACAAATTAATCACTGGCCCAATAATCAAAAAGCCCAAAACAAACTTTGATACCAAGCACGGTTTGGAAGGAAGCACGGGTAGAACAGGAATGGGCAAACCGTGCTTAAATCTTCGAATTTAACTGTTCGGTTTGGCATTTTCAGCACGGATCGTGCTTTTGAGTATCACCCGTGCATAATTCTTCGAATTTAGTTGTTCGAGTTAACACTTGGAGCACGGGCTGAGGAGTAAGAAAAGAAAGCACGGGTTGCATCAATTTTAAGAAACGCTTTTACCTTGTAGCAACTCTTCACTTTTCCAACACTTTTATCTTCACAGTGGCAGGGGAGGCGGAGGGAAAATTCCGGCGATGAGGTTGAGCAAGGGCATGGTTGCGGTGCTCGATTCTGGCGACGACGAGGAGTGTCGGTTGCTCAATTCCGGCATCGAGATGTGTAGTTTCCAGCGGAACAGAGGTCGATGTCGATGGAATTTGATTTCCGGCGATGAGGTTGAGCAAGGGCATGTGGCGGCGGTGTGGTGGAGCTTCCGACAAAGAACAGAGATGGACGATTTCCGGCTAATTGAATCGATTTCAGGGGTTGGGGCTTCAGTGCTGCGAAATCCGGTTACTGGGTACGAGCAGCTGCACGCGGCTGAGGCTTCCATGTCTTCCGGCGAAACAGAGCTTGGCGACGGCAGAGGAGTTTTTCCGGCAAAAATTGCAGCAATTGAGGGCTTCTTTCTGGTAACAGCTTGCTTCGAATTTTGAAAATGGTGGCTTCATTTGTTGCGAGAGCTTGAGGGGTATTTCCATGGTGGGTAGGTGATTGAAAGAGTGGTGGCTGTTGAGAGTTATGTGGAGGAGAATACAGCCACGTCTTCATCTTAATTTCCTTGGTCAACACTTGGAAATCCAGGATTCTGACTTTATCAATGATAACATGGCAAATGGGCTCAAATTTTGGGCTTTGAATTTACTTCTGGGCTGCCAAATTTTGCAAATATATGGACAAATGTATTAAAAATGTTTTGGGCAAATAATTAAATATGCAACAAAATCTTAATTAGACCCAAATAATATTTCAACCATTTAATACATGAATTAATCTCAAATTTCAATAAAATTGTAACACAAGTAATATTTTCACAATTAAGCACAATTTATTAATTTAGTGTAGAAAATGCAAGAAATCATATCAAAATTGGCAATAAAAGCACAATAATTTCAAGCAATTTTCACACTAATCACTTCTCTCTAAGCTCTGATCTTCTTGACTCCTTATTGTGAATGTTGTGAATTGTGAATGATTAGAATGAGACCTTATTTGTAGGTGTAGGATTCTAGATTTGCAGGCCAGATTTGATGGGCAGGAAGATATGATTTGGGGATATTCCCAAAATATCTCAAATTTGATAATTTTCAAAGATATTTATGAAGATCTGATTTCTTGGGCATTTTCAAAGATTGGACTTGGTGACTTTAAAAATCCCAAAATATTTAATTGAACTTTAGAGGCCCAAAATATTTAATTGGATTTTAGTGGCCCAATTGAATTTATTAGGCTTTTAAGGCCCAATTTAATTCGTTAGGCTTTTGAGGTCCACTTTGATTTATCAGGCTTTTAGGGCTCAACTGAATTTATTAGTTAGGAAATAAATTTATTCAAACTCCCAATAATAAATTATTTTAACATGTTATTTTTTTATTTCGGCAATTAATTTTAATTGCCTACAAATATATATCATTTTATTTTCATGAGAGGAGTTGAAAAAACTTTTATTTAGTTGGAGAGAAGATGAGATGTGTTGGAATGACATTTTGTAATTTTAAATTTGTTATTGAGTTAGTAATTTATTTTAAGGATGTGATAATTTATTCATATAAATAAATATAAAAAATTACTTGTATATGTAATATGTATTTAAAAACGAATTATTGTCTAGGTTATGTTGGATTATTGATAAAATATATAAAAAAATAAACGTTAGATTGAGTTGAAGAATATATATATATATGTGGATGAGAGAGAAATGAATATTATATTAGAAAAAAATTGGGTTAGGAGGAATTACTTAATGAGAAAGAGGAAAATAAGTAGGGTAGGAGAATGCTGAGACCTTTTTCTATATGTTGGACTCACATTTTGATCAAATTGTATTTTATTTAGATTATCATTTATAAAAAGATGTAAACTATTTTTAAATAAGTGGACATCTCATAGACTAATATGTAATAATCTCAAGTTTATATTTGAATTAATTTTAATTTAAAATGGAATTCAAATTATAACTAGAGAAGAATAGTGTGTGTGGATGCGACCTTTGTTTTTAAAATGAGTTAAAAAAATAATATAACTAGTCATCCACTTTTGACAATTCCCCCCAATTTTGTTGCTTCGCCTTTCCCCTTTCATGATTCCAAGTTTGCTTGGTCTCTTCCCTCCCCTTCCCTCCACAGAAAATTCAATTCACTCGAAATATGAGTACGGAGGAGGAGAGGAAGCTCTCTCAACGCTTCTGCCGTAGATTTTCTGTGGCTGAGATCCGATCAGCCACCGGAGATTTCAACGAACTACATGTTATTGGAGAAGGTGGATTTGGCAAAGTCTACAAAGGCATAATCGATGCTGGCCAACAGACAGTAGCGATGAAGCGTCTAGCACCGAATTCCAACCAAGGAGAAGCAGAGTTTTTGACAGAGATTGAGACACTCAGTAATGTCCAACATATGAATCTAGTCTCTCTGATTGGCTACTGCAATGAGAATGGGGAAATGATTCTTGTTTACGAGTACATACCCCGCGGAACCCTGGCAGACCACCTTTATACAAGCAGAGAGAGCGACGAGGACTGCTTTTCTCTAACGTGGAAGCAACGCCTTATCATATGCATTGGAGCTGCACGAGGTATAGACTATCTTCACACTGGAACATACCCCTCTATTATACACCGCGATGTGAAGCCTACAAACATCCTAGTAGATGCAAATTTCACAGCTAAGGTTTCAGATTTTGGGCTGGCTAAACATTTTAGCACAAGCAGCTCTAAAACCCATGTTAGCACACAAGTTAAGGGCTCAATTGGATATTATGATCCCAGATATTGTACCACTGGTAGACTGACTAAGAATAGCCATACATATTCATTTGGGGTTGTTTTGTTGAAAACATTGACTGGCAGAAAAGCAACGGATACAAAAGTGGATGAAATGGGTATTGTTGAGTCAACAATGATTGTTTGAAATCAATTGGAATAAGAAAATTGAAGAACACCAAGATTTACGTGGTTCGATCAGAAATGATCTACGTCCACGGATGAGGGCACCTCTCTCACTAATCAATGGAGAAAATACAATTTACAAGTGATATGGATCTATCAAGTATGTACTGTGTTCTCTTTTTCTCTATACGTATATATATAGGAGAATGAAAATTCTAATTAATGCTAGTGATCGTAACCACCTAAAAAGAAAACTGGTACAGTTGCAACAGAAAATGAATAATTGTCAGAGCCCAACGATTTTCAGTTTTAATTCTGTTAAACTGATCGTCCGTTGTCCAGCTTGGAAGTTTAAACCACTTCGTAACTGATCCTGAGTTAATTCCTGAATTTGGAGTCAGTATGCTCTTTCCTTGTCTTGTCTGCTGATGTGATATGTCCTTAGCCGAGTCTGAGTACTCAGCTGATATCATCATTAGACCTTCATCCTGACCTGATCAATCATCCTGACTATAATCCTGATAGCTCATCCTGACCACTCAGGAGACTCCATCAGCTGACCACCATCAGCTGACCTCCTCAGCTGACCACCTCAACTTACTACCATCAGTTGACCTCCTCAGCTGACTCCGCTGATATCCCAGATGACTTTCAGTAGACTTCTCAAACGATCTCAGCTGACCTTATCAGATGACTAACCATCAGCAGACCTATCAGCTGACTTCCTCAACTGATAGTATAATGTTCGGTTAATCAGAAGTACTTGCTCATCTGAGTTTATTTCACTTTCTTTGCACCCATAACAATTTTCCACCTCAAAGTAAGTGAGATGCCTCCACCTAACCTTCACATCACAGTAGTATTAAGGCGCATCCCATGAATGTACCTTAACCAGCTCCAAATAGTAGTTGAACTTAGAACTTGGTATGACTTTAGTCAGCATATCAGCAGCATTGTCATCAGTAGATACTTTATGTATTGTGATCACCTTCTTTTCCACCACATCCCTCACAAAGTGAAGCTTCACATCAATATGTTTAGATCTTTCATGAAAGACCTGATGCTTGACTAAGTGAATGGCACTCTGATTATCACATTGCACAGTAACTTCATCTTGCCTGATTCCAAATTCCCTGATAATGCCCTTCAGCCACATAGCCTCCTTTACTGCTTCTGTCACTGCGATGTACTCAGCTTCAGTGGTTGATAGTGTAACCATTGACTGTAATGCAACCCTCCAACTGATGGTTGTGCCATATAGTGTAAACACATATCCAGTCAGAGACTTTCTAGTATCTATGCTTCCAGCATAGTCAGAATCTACAAAACCTTGTAGAGGTTGCTTGTCCTCCTGAGTCCTTTCAAATAGTAATCCCAAATGTGCTGAACCATTCAAGTATCTCATTATCCACTTGAAAGCTTCCCAATGTGCCTTTCCCGGATTAGCCATAAACCTGCTGACCAAGCTCACTGCATGAGCAATATCAGGTCTGCTACAAACCATGGCATACATTATGCTTCCAACTCCATTTGAATAAGGTATCTTGTTCATCTGAGACTTATCTTGTTCACTCTTGGGACACTGATCAGCTGTAAGTTTGAAGTGTTGTCCAAGAGGAGTAGAGACTGATCTTGACTCATGCATATTGAATCTTCTCAAGATTTTCAGTATGTAGTCCTGCTGAGTCAAGAACATCCTTCCAGCTGACTTGTTCCTGATAATATCCATACCCAGAATTCTCTTAGCACTTCCAAGGTCTTTCATGTCAAAAGTTAAACTGAGCTTATCCTTCAGTTTCTGAATTCTTCCAAGACTTTTGCTAGCAATTAACATATCATCCACATAAAGTAATAGATATGTCAGTACCTCAGAGCCTTGCTTTTCCAAGTACACACAGCTGTCATACTTGCATCTGCTGAATCCTATTGACATCATGAAGCTATCAAACCTTTTATACCACTGCCTTGGGCTTTGCTTAAGTCCATACAAAGACTTCTTCAGCAAACATACCTTTCCTTCATTTTCTGATAGTATGAACCCTTCAGGTTGTTGCATATATATGGTTTCTTCAAGCTCTCCATGTAGAAATGCAGTTTTGACATCCAGCTGTTGTAACTCCAGTCCATCCTGATTCACCTTAGACAATAAGATCCTTATTGAGCAGTGCTTCACAACTGGTGAGAACACTTCATTGAAGTCTATTCCTTCCCTATGAGTAAATCCCCTTGCAACTAACCTTGCCTTGTATCTGATCAGCTCCTGTCCATCTGACCCAATTTCAGACTTTTTCTTGAATATCCATCTTGAGCTGACAACCTTCTGCCCTTTTGTTCTATTCACAAGAACCCATGTGTGGTTCTTTTTAAGTGAATTTAACTCCTCTTTCATAGCTGAAATCCACTGATCTTTATCCTTCCTTGTCACTGCATCAGTATAAGTCTGAGGTTCCTGATACTCTACTTCTTCTGCTACTGATAAGGCATATGAGATCATGTCAGCCTGCCCAAACCTGATTGGTGGATGAATGCTTCTCCTATGTCTATCTCTAGCCATACTGTAGTTTCTCAAATCTTGACCCTCCTCATTTGAATTTTCAGTTTGTCTTCAGAATCACTGTCTGCTGATGCACTCAGCTGATCTTCTTGTGGATTCCTGAAATCAGAGTTTTCCTGAGTCTGATCTTCATTCTGATTCCTGGTTGTATGCTCCATCTGAACTGGTGTATGTCTGATTATGGGGTTATACTCAGCATCCTGAGAATTTTCAGATGTACCATATCCCATGACTTTCTCATTGAAAGTCATATCTCTGCTGATAATGCACTTCTTGTGTCCAGTTTCAAGACACCACAATCTATAACCTTTTACTCCTTTTGGATATCCCAGGAAGATGCACCTCAGAGCCCTTGGTTCCAGCTTGTCCTGCCTTATGTGAGCAAAGGCTAAGCATCCAAACACCTTCAGATTATTGTAATCTGACAACCTACCATACCAAAGCTCATCTGGGGTTTTGAAGTCAATAGCAGATGAGGGTGTTTTGTTTATCAAATAATAAGCAGTATTAACTGCCTCTCCCCAGAACACTTTAGGTAGTTTAGCATCTGACAGCATGCATCTGACCTTCTCCAAAATAGTCCTGTTCATCCTCTTAGCAAGCCCATTTTGTTGAGGGTTTGCTGGAACAGTCTTGTGCCTTGTTATGCCTCTTTCTTTGCATAAATTTTCAAATTCTTCTGACACATACTCAAGTCCATTGTCAGTCCTGAGATGTTTTAAGGATCTGCCTCTTTTGTTCTCTTGTTAGAGGAGCCATTCCCTGAACTTCCCAAAGGCTTCACTCTTCTGCTTCAGGATGATCACCCACACTTTTCTGCTGAAATCATCTATGATGGTCATGAAGTACTTTCCACCTCCATGAGTCTCAGTTCTTGATGGCCCCCAGATGTCAGAGTGTACATAGTCCAGAGGAGCATCAGTATGATGTTTCCCCTTTGCATATGAGTGTTTCTTGGATTTTTCCAACACACAGTGATCACAGAAATCCAATTTGATTGTCCTTGAATCCCCAAATGTCTTCTGCTTGGAGAGTTCATTCAGTTCTCTTTCACCAATGTGCCCTAACCTCTTGTGCCACAAGATAGCATCAGAACTGCCCATAACTGCATTCACTGATCTGGCAGCTGAGTTACCCATCAGAATGTACAAGCCATTTACCTTCTTGCCCTTCATCACAATGTTGTTATCCTTGGTTATCAATATGAATCCATTCCTTGTATTGAATTCATATCCCAAAACATTAAGTGATCCAAGAGAAATAAGATTTCTCTTCAGCTCAGGTACAAACCTGACATCTGGTAGTATCCTCTCTGCACCATCATGTAGCCTCAACTTTAGTGAGCCAGAGCCTCTGACCTTGCACATCTGATCATTCCCCAAGAGAACTGATCCACCATCAAATTTCTTAAGATCCCTGAATAAATTTTCATTGGGACACATATGAAATGAGCACCCAGAATCCAACACCCAATCTTCACTCAGCTTGACATCAGTAACGGCCAAAACCTCAGCACTATCATATCCTTCCTGAGTAGCAATTGTGACATCTGCCTTCTGATCCTCTTCTAGCTTCCTGGATTTGTCAGGACAATTCTTCTTGAGATGTCCCACCTTCTGACATGAGAAACATTTTCTCTTTTCCACAAATTTTCCAGGTTCAGGCCCTTTACCATTCTTCTTCTTCTTTCCCTGAAACAGTTTCTTCCCTTTCTTGAATTGGATATTCAGCCCTTCACCTTGATTTGTGTTCTTCCTTTCAGATTGCATTTGAAGCGCCTTAGTTTTCAATGCATTTTGAATATCATCAGGGGACACCTTCTCTTGCCTTCCAAATAACAGAGCATCCTTGAAATTCTCCAAGGATTTTGGTAGAGAGTTCAGTAACATCAGGACTTTATCCTCATCTTCAATCTTGACTTCAAGATTGTCCAAATCATTCACTGCTTTATTGAATTCTTCAAGTTGTTCAACAAGATCCCTATCTTCAGTCATCTTGAATGAATGAAGCCTCTGCTTCATGAACAACTTATTGGTAACCGACTTCGTTTGATACACCTGTTCCAGCTTATTCCACACATCCATGGCAGTCTTCTCCTTATACACCTCCCTCAGAGGTTTCTCCCAAGCACAAAATAATTGTGCTATGAGCCTTGTCCAGAATCTCCTGCTTCTTTGCAGGTTCTGATGCGGATGATGATGGCCACTGATTCGCTGGTTTCAGAGCATTTGATAATCCATGGTGTGTGAGGAGAGCTTTCATCTTCACCTTCCACAAACCAAAATCATTTGCCCTTGTGAATTTCTCAAACTCCATCTTCGTAGAAGCCATAGCAGTTGATTTCACCAACAATCTTCCTGTTTCCCACAGACGGCGCCAATTGTTGAGTCAACAATGATTGTTTGAAATCAATTGGAATAAAGAAATTGAAGAACACCAAGATTTACGTGGTTCGATCAGAAATGATCTACGTCCACGGATGAGGGCACCTCTCTCACTAATCGATGAAGAAGATACAAATTACAAGTGTTTTTAGGATATCTCTCTAAGTATATGATCGTTCTATCTCTCTCTATACATATGTGCGTATATATATAGGAGTATGGAATCCCTAATTAATGCTAGTGATCGTAACCACCAAACAAGAAAACTGCTACAGTTGCAACCGAAAATGAGTAACTGTCAGAGCCCAACGATCTTTAGTTTTGATTCTGTTAAACTAATCGCCCGTTGTCCAATTTGGAAGTTTAAACAGCTTCATAACTGATCCTAAGTTAATTCCTGACTTTGGAGTCAGTATGCTCATTTCTTGTCTTGTCTTGTCTGCTGATGTGATACGTCATCAGCTGAGTCTAAGTACTCAGCTGATATCATCAGTAGACCTTTTGTCCTGACATGATCATACCATCCTGACTGTAATCCTGATAGTTCATCCTGACTGACCATCATCCTGACTATCCTGACTGATCATCCTGACCACTCAGGAGACTCCTCAGCTGACCACCATCAGCTGACCTCCTCAGCTGACCACCTTAGCTGACTCCGCTGATATCCCGGATGACTTTCAGTAGACTTCTCAAACGATCTCAGCTGACCTAATCAGATGACTAACCATCAGCAGACCTATCAGCTGACTTCCTCAGCTGATAGTATAATGTTCAGTTAAACAGCAGTACTTGCTCATCTTAGTTTATTTCACTTTCTTTGCACCCATAACACCAACAATGGCTCAAGTTGTGGCCCAGCTTGAGTTTGCCCTTCAACAGCAGAAGGGAAAAGCAACATCACTTAATTCATCACGCTTATGCCGTCAATTTTCCCTGGCTGAGATCCGATCAGCCACCGGAGATTTCAACGATGAACATCTTATTGGAAAAGGTGGATTTGGCAAAGTCTACAAAGCCAAAATCGATGATGGCCAACTGACTGTAGCCATGAAGCGTCTATCACCAAACTCCAACCAAGGAGAAGCAGAGTTTTTGATGGAGATTGAGACACTGAGCAAGCTCCGACATGTTAATCTAGTATCTCTGATAGGCTACTGCAATGAGAATGAGGAAATGATTCTTGTTTACGAGTACATATCCCGCGGAACTCTGGCAGACCACCTTTATACAAGCAGAGAGAGTGACGAGGATTGCTCGTCTCTAACGTGGAAGCAACGCCTTAACATATGCATTGGAGCTGCACGAGGTATAGATTATCTTCACACTGGCACCTCTATCATACATCGCGATGTGAAGTCCACTAATATCCTTCTAGATGAAAATTTCACAGCTAAGGTTTCAGATTTTGGGTTGGCTAAACATCTAAGCACAAGTAGCTCTAAAAGTCATGTTAGCACAATAGTAAAGGGCTCATTTGGGTATCTGGATCCCAGTTATTTTATAACCTGTAGATTAACACAAAAGAGTGATACATATGCTTTTGGGGTGGTATTGTTGGAAGTTTTGTGCGGGAGACCAGCAGTGGATTCAAGGTTCAGTGAGGATGAGATGGGTCTGGTTATGTGGGCTCTTGAAAAAATTAATAAAGGAAAAGCTAACCTCATTGTAGCTTCAAATCTGAGGGACGAAATATCAGCAGATTGCGTGAAAACATTTGTGGGGATTGCTAAAAGATGCTTGAATCTTGAACCAAAAAAGAGGCCGACAATGGCTCAAGTCGTGGTCCAGCTTGAGTTTGCTCTTGAACAGCAGGACAGAAAAGCATCGACACTGAATGCTTCAAGATTTCTGCCATCCTGGATCAGAGTTAAACCGTCTGGTATATATGAATTGTTAATATAATGCATCAAACAATTCAAGAAGTTTACCTGTCATGTTTTGATTATTCATTTGGAAACTTTCCATGCGATTTTGCAGAGAGTCGTGCCACAGGTTCATCACAGCTGGAGCAAAAGCAAGGTGATGTTAATACGCCGTCAAAAGCCACTCAAGAAGAGGCATTAAACTTTAATATGCTTCCAGTATCCGTCCCTGTCATTGCAATAGATGAATCAGAGGACCAAATGACTGTTGATGTCATTTCAGTACATGAATTGAAAGACATTACTGACAATTTTAGTTCTCAGTGTTTAACTTCTAAAGGATCAAAAGAAAAAGTATATCGTGGAGCCCTGAAAAGTGGACAGGTCGCTGCAATCAAAATGGTAAAACATGGCCACCAGCCAGGCATGATGTTTCAAGAACAGGTTTGAACCACAACTATATCGGTTAATGTGGGTGAACAGTGTACAAGTATGAAAAGGGGGGTGTTTTTCTAATACATGATTTTGCAGGTTACAAAGATATCCAGCCTGAAGCATGAAAACATGGTTCAGCTTTTAGGTTACTGCATGGATTATCGTCGGCAGTTCTTGGCCTACGAGTTTGCGCAGAACGGGTCCCTACATGACATTCTTCATGGTAATGCTATTGTTTAGCATCTTTGGCCCATCAATATAATACCCTGAGGTTGTTTTTTTCT
This sequence comes from Prunella vulgaris, assembly GCA_026898435.1. Taxonomy (NCBI): domain Eukaryota; kingdom Viridiplantae; phylum Streptophyta; class Magnoliopsida; order Lamiales; family Lamiaceae; genus Prunella; species Prunella vulgaris. The sequence continues at coordinate 4,418 of JAPKLY010000832.1, read as the reverse complement.
TGATTCATGAATTGATATTTTGCTGAATAGGAGTAGTATTGTAACTTTTTTCAAATTGTTGTTTGAGGACTGTAACTTTTAAAGTTACAATTTGAAGGCAAATTCAACCCGAATTCATGCCAAATAAGCCCAAATTCCAGTTCGGGTCAGCTCAAATTGGGGCAATTAGCCCAATTTTCATTGATTGAGTTTGGTTTGTCTTCAATTTGCCAGAATTTTTAGTTACATTACTAAAGAAATAATTTCCTGTACTGCATGCTTCATCGTTTTGTTTTTATATATTTTTGTCAATTGCAGATGGCTGCAATCGCTGGTCTGTGTGTGCAATATGAAGCTGAATTTCGTCCGAGCATGAACTTGGTAGTAAAAGCTCTGCGTCCTCTGTTGAATGCTAGGAAAACGTGAAACTTACGATACACATCCTATCAATCTGCTGGGCATCAAAGGTTGATTGTTGATGATGTTATGCCTTCACATGGTTGGGACCTCAAGGAAGTTGTCACGTCTTGAAGTTATTCGATCACATTTTGAGGCTACTATATATTAGCAACTTTTTACAAGTTCAGATTTTTTAGTGAGAGAACCATTTTTGAAGGTGAATCAGCTTTTTGATGATATTATTATTAGCTGTATGGAAGAACATTTTTATGCGTGGACTATTATGCCTCTAAACATTGCCGTGCATTAAATGGAAACGCCGGCAAGAGTCAAAGGTAAAAAATGGCTTCCCTAATACAATTATTGCTGGGAGATTTTTCTTTTTCATTTCGGCAAAACTAAATACAATTTTAATTATGGTGAGCACATATAATTGAGGTGAAATGTTTTTGTTTGAGAGAATAAGTATTTTTCAAATTATTGAAAAGATCTATTTGGGGACCTATTTCTAATACTAAGGTTTAAATTGATCATTTGAACTACTTAATTTAAATTCACGAAATGCCATGATTTAAATTATAATTGAAATAAAATAGTATGAAATGCTGTGAAAGATCCTTTAAAGAAATTAAGTATTCCCATATCATTGGAAAAATTCCTTTAAAAACTTATTTTTAAAATGCCTAAAAAAAATACCAGACAGTCTGTTGTATCTACAACACAAAAGAAGTACGATAGTTGTTGTTGCTACAGAGTAATTAGAACAAGTTCAAACTTGTAGGAAAGAGTCAGAACATACTCCGAGGTATTGTATAGACGAAAATTTTTATGAATGATTTGAGTTGACCGACCAAAATCAGCTATTTTAGCAACTTGGTAATCATCAATGACTAAAATGTTGTTTGATTTGATGTTACGGTGAACTTGTGACCTCTCATGAATGTACTCAAGTCCCTTTGCGGCGCCCGTTGCAATTTGAACTCGTTGGCCCCATGACAGAGCCGGAGCAGGATTTGAGCAATCGACACCTTGTTGTCCTATTTTACACAAGGAATAATCACATTAATCAGTACCCCAAATATCAGAAGATTTGATCACATCAAGAAACTAATGGGATGAAGATTGATTATATGACAACTTTTTAAAAACAGAACATAACAGCATAATACTACTCCTATTCAGCAAAATATCAGTTCGAGAATCAAGAAAAAAAAATCTTAGAATATTATATTGAAGGGCCAAGGATGCTAAACAATAGCATTACCATGAAGAATGTCATGTAGGGACCCGTTGGGAGCAAGCTCGTAGGCCAAGAATTGCCGACCATCATCCATGCAGTAGCCTAATAGCTGAACCATGTTTTCATGCTTCAGGCTGGATATCTTTTTAACCTACAAAATGATATATTAGAAAAAAACACCCCCCTTTCCATTTTTGTACACTATCAACCGATATAGTGATTGTTCAAACCCGTTGTTGAAACATCGCGTCTGCCTGCTGTACCATTTTGATTACTGCGACCTGTCCACTTTTCAGGGCTCCACGATATACTCTTCCTTTAAATCCGTTATAAATTAAACGCTGAGAACTAAAATTGGCAGTAGCGTCTTTCAGTTCATTTATTGAAATGGCAGGGGCAACTATTGGTTCATCATCAACAATCATCTGTTTGTCCTCATGATTGCTTATTGAAGTGACAACATCACCTTGCTTGTGCTCCAGCTGTGATGAACCTGTGGCACGACTCTCTGCGAAATTGCATGGAAACTTCCCGAATAAATAATCAAAACATGACTTGTTTGAAGCAATATATCAACAGTTCATATTTACCAGACGGTTTAACTCTGTTCTAGAAGGGTAGAAATCTTGAAGCATTCAGCGTTGATGCTTTTCTGTCCTGCTGTTCAAGGGCAAACTCAAGCTGGACCACGACTTGTCCCATTGTTGGCCTCTTTTTCGGGTCATGATTCAAGCATCTCTTAGCAATCCCCACAAATGTTTTCAGGCAATCTCCTGATATTTCATCCCTCAAATTTGAAGCCACAATCTGCTCTGCTTTTACTTTACTTATTTTTTCTTGAGCCCACATTGCCAGACTCATCTCATCCTCACCAAGTGTCGGATCAACTGCTGCTCTCCCACACAAAACTTCCAACAACACCACCCCAAAAGCATATGTATCACTCTTCCTGGTCAATCTACAAGTGTGAAAATAATTCGGATCTAGGTAACCAAACGAGCCCTTAACTATGGTGCTAACATAGCTCTTTGAGCTGCTTGTGCTCAAATGTTTAGCCAAGCCAAAATCCTAAACCTTAGCTGTGAAATTTTCATCCAAAGAATATTGGTGGACTTCACATCGCGGTGTATGATAGAGGTGCCAGTGTGAAGGTAGTCTAGACCACGACCAGCTCCAATGCATAAAGTAAGGCATTGCTTCCATGTAAGAGACGAGCGGTGGTCAGCCAGTGTTCCACGGGGTATGTACTCATAAACAAGAATCATTTCCCCGTTCTCATCGCAGTAGCCAATCAGAGAGACTAGATTAACATGTCGGAGCTTACTCAGCATCTCAATCTCGGTCAAAAACTCGCCTTCCCCTTGGTTGGAATTTGGTGCAAGCCGCTTCATTGCCACAGTCTCTTTCCCATCATCGATTTGGCCTTTGTAGACTTTACCAAATCCACCAACTCCAATGAGATGAGCTTCGTCGAAATCTTGAGTGGCCAATTGGATTTCTGCCAGAGAAAAGCGACGGTAGAAGCGCTCAGCCGTGGCAGACAGTTGCTTCCCATCCTCCTTTGTTCCGCCACCTTTTGCAATCATATTTCCTGAGTAACTTCAGAAGGTGAAAAATACAATGGAGTGAAAGATATTTTGATTAATGATATAGGGAGGGTGAAGCAAAGTCTGCATAGTTGCTTGCATCTTGGCCAATAATTCTTCTTGTCTCTATTCAAACGAGTTTAATTATGATTTTTCAGATGCAGAGTCAATTGAGCATTTAATTTATGGGTCACTTACCTATTAGTTCAATAAAATCACTGTGTGATAGCATCTACTATACCAGGAATATCAATGAACCCGATTATTGCAAGACCAATATTTAATTTTTGTCAATTTGTTAAACCATTTTGTACTTTTCCCTTAATTTATTTGTACAATCAATTTCAGGAAATAGTTCAATATGTAATAGACAAATGGACTTTAACTTTTGAAAAACTCAGCGTTGAACTATTCATAAGTGGTGGGATGTAAATTTGGAATAATGAAATGGGGATGATGAAGCAATAATTAACTTATGAGGTTCATTGTCTTTTCTGCCGGCTTTGAATCTATACATTGCTTTAACTTAGAGTGAATTGAATTTTCTGTCGAGGGAAGGGAAAGGGGAAGCAACAATGGGGGTAATTGTCAAAAGTAGATGACTAGTTATATTAATCACAAATATTTTTTTTTAACTCATTTTAAAAAGGGAAAATATATTTTTGGTACCCAAAGTTTACTCTTTTTCGATTTTGGTACCCAATGTTTGACCACTATCAAAATTGGTCACCAAAATACATTTTTAATATCAAAATTGGTCCTGCCGTTAGTTGACTCGTTAGTTGACTAACGGAGGGAGCTAATTTTAGAGCGAAAATCATTAGGGCTTCGTTTGGTCATAGCCCATCTTCTCTCTTTTCCCCTCTCCATCATCCTCAGCTATTTCCCCCAATTGGGCCGCTGTGAACAAACACAAACTCCCAAAACACAAGTAAATGACGGTCTTACTCGGCTGCCTGTCTAGCCATTTTATACAATCGTGGGCTAAAGTTTCTGGATGTGAAGTCCACAAATATCCTTCTGGATGAAAATTTCACAGCTAAAGTTTCTGATTTTGGCTTGGCACATTTGGATATCTTGATCCGAGTTACTTTACCACCTGCAGATTAACATTGGAATTGGTGGATTTGGTAAAGTCTTCAAAGGCCAAATTGATGATGAGCAACAGACTGTGGCGATGAAGCGTCTTGCAACAAATTCCAACCAAGGAGAAG
>JAPKLY010000831.1:64701-125397 GCA_026898435.1 Prunella vulgaris | reverse complement strand
GGTTAATATGGTTATAAACCGAAACCGAACCGAAAATTTCAGTTTCGGTTTTTTCGGTTTTTAATGTATATGGTTCGGTTTTGGTTTCTAATAATAATAAATTCGGTTATGTCGGTTTTGGTGATTTAGTTCGGTTCGGTAACCGAACCGAACCATGCTCACCCCTACAGGGAAGAATAGTTTTTTTTTTTTTTTTTCTTGTTGGATTAATCCACCTTTTGATGATGCATTTTTTAATGATAAATGCATTAGAGGATCATAGTTCGTGGTAATATAATTAATTTTTGGGTGAAACAGTACAGCGTTACACGTAATGTAATGTAATCAAAAAAAAAATTTGGATTAATATCATTTTAGTTCCATAGTTTTTTATATTTTTGTTTTTATCTCATAATTATTTATTTTTTTAATTTAGTCTCATAATAATTTAAATATATCCAAATCAGTCCCAAATGATAAAAAAGTACATTAAACGACATCGTATTGTTCATATACCGGTCATGTACTATTTTTTGGCGAAATAGAATTAACCATTAATACTATTTTCGTCTCACAACAATTTCTACATTTTTATTTTGGTTCCATAATTATATACATTTTCATTTTAGTCTCATACTTGAATAAATTATTTATTTTTATATCATTTTCCACATGTGACACGCTGACTCAGTAAATTCTCTCAATAAATTAAATTTAATTTTCAAATAATAATTTTGCAATTAAAAAAAAATTAAAACCTAAAACTTAAAATAAAAAAAAAAAACTGAGGACACTTATACGTGCAGAGTTTCGGCATCCGTATCCTCTAACCACGCCCTCCACCTTTGTTCGAGCTCCACTTCCGCGTTATAGCTTGCCTAGCTTCTTCGAGTTTTCCTTCTCCGCAACAACAATCTGTAATTTTTTTTTTATATTTGTAGCTCTATTTTCGCCCAAATTATTGTCGCGTTCGACGATGATGGAGACAGTGATTGGATTTATTAGAGAAATTTAAATTTAATTTACTTAGTCAGCATGCTACGTTTGAAAAATAGGACACATAACCCAAAATTAATATTATTGTCATCCCATAACTTTTATATTTTTTTTATTTTGATCTCATTTTTTTTTTTTCAATTTAGTATCATAACAATTCAAATTTATCCAAATAAGTCCCAAATGACTAGAAAATAGCAACACATGACTTACATGTGAACAAAACGGTATCGCTTATGCAATTTCCGGCTATTCGGGATTATTTTGAGTAAATTTACATTATTATGAAACTAAATTGAAAAAATAAATACTTAAGAAACTAAAACAAAAAAATGAAAAAGTTATGGAACGAAATGATATTAATTTAAATTTTTTATTTGGTTTATTCATTCTAATATTTCCTATGTTACAACTTTGTCGCTTAGTTTTTTACATTTCATTGATCCGAATAACGAAACATTATTACAGAACAAAAAAGTAACCGAAAATACAAAGAATCGAAGATGCAGACACTAATATATACTCACATCACCATAAAATACTTGTATATTTATCCCGGATTAAATTCGCATTTTTGTTGGAAATATTTTTTTAGAAAATTAACTTTATTAACTTTTTTAGACCAATGAATGAAGAGTATGTTGAAATAAAATATGTATTGTGAGAATGATGTTTTTCTTTTTTTGTGACATTTACATATTGGTTCGAAAAAATGAATATTTACAAATTGGTTCAATATATTTGCATAGACATATAATTTTTTTTTCCACAAAATCAACTTGTAATTAGTTTCATTTTTATTAAATCATTTTGTAATTTTTTTTTAGATTGCAAAATTTATTATGGGATGTCGTGTGAAGTTTAAGTTGGGATGTTGGGAGTAATAATTAGTTATCCCATACAAAATTTTCTCCTAGTACATACATTTTATACTCTATTCTGTGTTTACATTTGCCAATAAGGTTAGTTTAGGCTGGTTTATGTTTATTACTTAACGTTAGCAGCTGTTTACTTAGAAAGTTAAAGTTTCGGGTAAATCGTACGACCCGAGATATACCCTGACTAATCTCTATAAATAAACCCTTCAATTTGGGCAATTTATATTAGTTCAACCAACTGTTCATTTTATTTTACAATCATGTCCTCAAGAACACTCCAAAAGATGGGAAAATGAAAAAATTCATTCTTTTGTGGGGTTATTTAAGGAATTTTCTAGTTAGCTAAGGGCCCCACGTCACAGTTTCAATTATAATCCTGTTTTGTAAAAAAGACACCCAATCAATAAAATATAACTATTTTAACCATTTGATATATTATTCGGATTTATCCCAATTTTAAAAGTAAGCAGAGAGATTATGTTTACTCCATTTGTAAGAACACAAAGTCTAATATGCAATATTGCACCATACCCGACCCGTGTAATATACCCAAATAAAAATATGTATGATACTATAAGGCAAAATGCGTGTTACTACATCTTAAAAAGTTAATTTTTTGTACTTTTAAAGTAACTATAAGGATAATATGTATTTTTACAAGAACAAAAATGTGTTTCTTAATTTACTTTTCATTTTATTACTATTAATTTTATGTTGATAATATGTTATTAATGTAATAATACCTTACATGTGTTACTATCTCGGCACTCCCAGAATGTATACCACATGAACATATGTGTGCTACTACATCTTAAAATTTTATTTTTTTGTACTTTTAAAGTAACTATAAGGATAATATATATTTTTACAAGAACAAATATGTGTTTCTTAATTTATTTTATATTTTTAATTGATTTTTATGTTGATAATATGTTGTTAATGTAATAATGCCTTACATGTTGTTGATGAAATAAGTTAATCCGAATGTTCAAGGAAGTAATCAACATAATCCCAGGTGATGTGTCCCAGGAGAATTAACCCAAGATAAGAAGATCAAGATAATGAAGCCAAGATGCAGCTGGAATAAGTAAAAATCAATGAAGAAGGTGAAAGAATCACATGGATAGCACAAAAGGGGAAAGCAACAATTAAAACTCAAGGGAGGCGAGTAGCTGCACCTGCTCGCCCCAAAGAGCTGCTCGTCACCTATATGCAGTAGGTGGCGAGCAGGTAGTGTAATTCTGGGAAGTGGCGAGCAGCTCACCTGCTCGCCCAACCTGCTGCTCGGCCCCTAAGCTATTTATAGCCAGCTCCTCGCCGCCTTCATACCTGATCCCCGGAATGGTGTTTTCACCATTTTTGGCCGATTTCTTATTGTAAATATCTTATACAAACGGTGAGAGACACGTGTAAATACCCAGTTAAGCGTGGCAACATCCCTGCCACCACCTGCTTATGTTTTTGCCTATAAATAAGCCATTTTTCAGAATAAAAGGACATGTTTTCGCTGCCTTAACAAAACTCTGCCGAAATCTTTTCAGAATCTGTACTTTGCAAGTTCCAGTAAGCTTAATTTCTTGTGTTGTTAGTGAAATCAGACTCAAAGGTCACATGGAAACGTGTTTTACGAAGATTTCATTAACATTTTGGCGCTAGAAGGAGGGCCAACCTCCGCTTGGTGGATTCATAAGTTACTGGAAAAAAACATTACAAAATTTGGATGCTGAAGAAATCCTTGTACCTGTTCGCCGCCTAGCTTGAAGAAATCTTTGGAGCTGCTCGCCACCTTTGGATAACTAGATGTTCGCCTCCTCAGGGAGAAATTAACACTATCTGGTCGCCACCAGCTCACCTGCTCACCTGTTCACATGCTATTTCACCTGTTCACCTGTTAAGTGGAAAGGAGCTGACATTAAGTAAAATATTTAGGGAAGTTTCTCAACCAAGGGTAACATCACACGAGAGGAACAACAATCATCAAAACAGGAGAACACCAGTGCCTGAACAATCAACGTCGATTCAGGACGCAGTAAACAATAGACCACAGGTGGAACATACAGGAGTCCCGGCTGCCCAAGTGGGACAAAATTACGTGCAAGCGTTATCTGAACTGCTTCCCTTACTACAGAGTCCAGAGGACATCTCTCGTATGATGGCCCTTTGCAGGGTATTGAAGCAACAACAATAGGAGGGAGCCGCCGGTCCCTCTGGGATACGGCCTGAACCGGAACCCATTCTTGAACGGGCTGTTCACCGTCAACCCAAGGCTGAAAGCGAATAGCGGAGAAGGTGAGAGGAACGAGGGAAGCAGAAGATAACAGATCGGTTAGGCCCACAGGGCAGACGGACATGGAGTGTGGTGGACGAATCAAACCATCGCAGTCCACAGAGCAAACAACCGGAGCGACGGGATGACAGGTCACATGGACGACCCATATCGGTGTCCCGTCATCTAACTCGTGTACAGGAAGCAGACCCAGAAAGGCAGCAGCCAGTTTGTGAACGGCTACGATGGCCGGTGTTGGAGGGTTTGGGGCCTGAACGTGTACAAAAGGCAACAAAGGTTCCAGTTAGGTCTCATCAGAGCGACCGAGCGTCCATCTCCGCTCGCCGTGTGCGAGAGGAACGACCTCCACGTCCTCATACTGAGACCTTGGATGGAATCCTATTGTCAATGAAGAAAGTCATCGAGAACCTTCAGGCCAAGGTAGCTTTGCGCCCGGATGGCGAGTCATCTTTGCAGATCCCGTTATCACCACTGTCACCCGCAATTCTAACAGCACCCATTCAGCTGAAGATTCAATACCCGGCAACGAATCTGTACGAGGGAAGCTCTGATCCAAAGGTGCACGTCTCCAAGTATATGGATTATATGATCTCAATGGGTGCGTCAGATGTCACCCAGTGCAGAAATTTTCCTCTTTCACTTGGAGACCATGCACATCGGTGGTTTACAGCGATGCCCCCAGCATCAATAACTTCTTTTGTGCAGCTGAGCCGAGAATTTTTAACACACTTTTTGGGAGCGGCGTCGTGCTTCACTCAGAAGCACCGACTGGCAAATCTGGTACAGGAAGCTGAGGAATCAGATCAGAAATTCCTCGAACGTTTTGACAAAATCCTTCTCGAAAGAGAGCCAGTAAGTGAAGACACGAAGGTGATTGCCGCAATGGCAGGATTAAAGAAGGGATCTGACTTGTGGAAGGAAATACATCTTGCATGCCCGAAGACTTACGGAGAGTTCCGAAATAAGGCCGAAATATTCGTGGCAATGTAAGAGGCATTGAGGAAGTCATTAGGTGAAAGCATGAAGACTCCAAAGGCATTTGCCAGGAGAGGTGGAAGCAGTTACAGAACCCCGGGGAATGTCAAGCCTTTTGAAGGCAGAGGTTTGAAGAGCAAGCTCAACCAAGTCCTAGCGGTTACCATTGACCAAGTTTATAATGTGGTTAATGAGAAGGGGATGTTACCAGCACCCAGGAAAATCAAGGTGAATCCAAGCAAGGTAGTTTCGGGCAGGTTTTGCGCCTACCATCAGACGATGGGACATTACACTAGTCAGTGTAAAGACTTACTCAGAGAGTTATGGAGATTCTATGAAGAGGGCAAACTGTCCGAGTTTGTGAAAAAAGCCCCAGGGAAAAGTCCGCTAGAGCCCGATGCAAGGGCGGAGGAAGACAGGGAAGAGAGGCTGAGGTAGAATCGGCCAAATCGGCGAGCACCACCCCCTCAGCCAAGACCGGTGAGGGAAATTTTAGTAATCGAACCAGAGGTTGGGCACGCAGGTGGATGTACAGACGGGAGGCCACCTCCGTCGAAGAGGCAGAAGAAAGTGGAACTTCGCGCCATTGAACAGTTAAAGGAGACTAGTGCGGGACCCTCGGCTAGGCCTACTGCAGAATTAAAATTCTCTCAGAAGGACTTGGAGGGTATCATGACCCCACATAACGACTCTCTGGTCATAAGCGCGAATATAATGAATGCCAAAGTTCACAGACTACTGGTCGACACCGGAGCTTACACGAACATACTTTTCAAGAACACTCTGGACCAGATAGGGGACTTCGGATCCTATATTGAAGACTGCAATCACAAAATCATAGGATTCAGGGAGGCTGTCACTGTTCCCCTAGGTACAATACGTTTGTCTGTGGAACTTGTATCGGTCGATGATCCCGATAGGAGGCTGACTAGGCAGGTAGATTTCCTTGTTGTAGATTAGCCATCCTCCTACAACGGGTTCCTCGGCCGACCCTTTTTGCACGAATTCAAAGCTGTCTATTCGACGTACTACTATTGTCTGAAGTTCCCAACACCGAATGACGCTGGTACAATTAAAGGTGATCGAAAGAAAGCCAGCGAATGCCTACTTCAAGTAAAGCCATCAGATTCGCAAATACACCTCATTGAAAGTTCTCCCGTACGAACTGAAATGGGACCCAAGAAGTTGGCTACTTCGAAAGATGAAGTAGTACCAATGGAGGTCGAACATTCAGAAAATGTACCAAGGGCAGAACCAAATCAAGACACAACAATCTTGGCGGAAGTAGCGCCTAAGGGGCACTTCAATGGTGAACAACCAAACGAATGCCCACTCAGCCAAAATTCCGAACCCAAATTGCCAACCCTGGTTGAAACAACGTCTAAAGGGCACTTCAACAGTGAATAATCGGACGAATGCCTTCTCAGCCAAGATTTCGAACTCAGGTTGGACTGCGAACTGATGGAGATTGAAGACGAGCTAAACATTGATGGGCCAATTTTCGATCCCAGATGGAAGGAAAAGCGAAAATGCGCCACACCAATGGAAGAATTGAAGGCCATTAAAGCTTTTCCGGTCAAAGAGGATCTCGAACTTTACATCGGATCTGAACTACCAGAGCCATACCGGTCGAGAATAATTGAATTTTTGAAAAAGAATCTGGATGTATTCGCATGGTCTCATTCAGACATGACAGGAATACAGACGAAATACGCCTGTCATCGTCTTAATATCGATCCAGCACATCGGCCAATTCGCCAAAAAAGACAAAAATTTGGCCCAAAGAAGTACGAGGCACTGACAGTAGAAGTCAAAAAACTACTGGATAACAAGTTGATACATGAAGCATTGTGCCCTCAATGGGTTGCGAACCCAGTCCTTGTCCGTAAACCCAATGTTACATGGAGGCTTTGTATCGACTTTACTGATTTGAACGCGGCATGTCCGAAGGACAATTTTCTGTTTCCTTATATCGATCATCTGGTTGATAGTACCGCCGACCATCTAGACGATCAAGAAGACACCGCATTTTATACCAACAAAAATCTTTATTGTTGGGATAGAATGCCATTTGGCATGATTAAAGCCGGGGCCACATATCAAAGACAAGTGAATAAGATGTTCGAAGAGCATATCGGCCACTCAATCAAGGTCTACGTGGACGATATTGTTGTGAAAAGCCTACATAAGGAGGATCATCTTGAACATATTGCTCAAACATTTGAGATACTCTGCGCCTACAACATGAAACTCAATCCCAAGAAGAGCAGCTTCGGAATTCACTCAGGAAAATTCTTGGGACATCTAGTGAGTCAGCTCGGAATCGAAGTGAACCCGACGAAAGTCAAAGCAATTATTGACATGAAGCCACCTGATTCAGTCCGAAAGACTCAACATCTGACTGGATGTCTGGCGGCACTGAATCACTTCATCTCACACTCTGAAGATAAGTGTAGGCCATTTTTTGAGGCCATAAAGAGGAAGAAGGATGATTTTGTGTGGACTGACAACTGTCAGAGAGTGTTTGATCAAATCAAGGAGTATCTAAGCAACACACAAATTCTATCCAAGCCAGTGCCTGGTGAGAAACTGTACCTCTACCTCGCAGCATCAAAGGTAGCAATAAGTTCAGTACTTGTGCGTGCGGAAGGCCAATTCCATTCCTCAATCTACTATGTAAGTGAGGCTCTACATGAGGCAGAAATATGATATTCCCCAACCGAGAAGCTTGTGTATGCCTTGGTTATGAGCACTAGAAAGTTGCGGCCATACTTCTACGATCATCAAGTAGAGGTACTCACTACATTCCCGCTGAGGCAAATTCTCCATCGCCCAGATACAGCGGGAAGAATGCTGAAATGGTCCCTAGAAATTAGTCAGTTCAGCATTACGTACGCAACACAAACAACAATCAAAGGACAAGCTCTGACCGACTTTATTGTGGAATTGACTTACCCACCGAATTTAACAAGGGACTGCGAACATGGCACTTGTACGTGGACGGATCGTCAACAAGTACGACGTCGGGGGCAGGAGTGGTGTTAATAAGCCCCGACCGCCAAGTGTTTACATCAGCCATCCGATTTGCTTTCCTGGCGACGAACAACGAAGCAGAATACAAAGCACTGATAGCTGGACTCAGACTCACGTTGGCTATTAGGGTCAAAAGATTACAAATCTTCGGTGATTCCCAATTAATTGTGTCACAAGTCCGAGGAGAATTCGAGGCTAAAGACGAACAGATGATACTATATCAGAAAATAGCAGCTCATCTGGTGAACATATTTCGACAAGTCTATATCGAACAGATAACTCGACTAGAAAACACGCAAGGCGATGCTCTGGCCAAATTAGCATCAAGCTAAGGGGCAACATACATTTCAGAAGTCGTCATCACCAAACTTGATAATCCTTCGACCTTTGATTATAAAATGAATCAAACATCGAATGGGGGGCATGAGGTGGACGAGTTGGACAATGACGACTGGAGAGCTAGTCTAATGAAATATTTCACTAGCGGAAAGCAGCCTGAGGATCCCTGGACAGCAGCTCGATTGGTTAAATAGGCAGCTCGTTACGTGGTGATCGACGGCCAATTATACGAGAGAGGATTTTCATCACCCCTACTCAAATGCATATCACGGAAACAGGGATTGGAAATTCTCGAGGAAATCCACGAAGGCATATGTGGGGGCCACACTGCAGGATGAGCATTAGCGCACAGAACTATGAGGCAAGGGTACTACTGGCCCACCTTAAAAGAAGATGCAATCTTGTTTGCGAAAAAATGCCGCAAATGCCAGATGTTCGGTCCTAACATAAACACTCCTCCGCAAGAGATGAAGGCAGTGTACAGCCCATGGCCATTTGATAGATGGGGCATCGACATCATCAGACCATTCCCGTCTGGGAAAGGAAGTGTGATGTTTGCGGTGGTTTCCGTGGATTATTATACTAAATGGGCAGAAGCCGAATCTCTAGTGACAGTGACACAGGAAAAGATGATCAACTTCATCTGGAAAAACTTGATCTGCAGATTCGGTATACCTTGATCAATCGTAACAGACAACGGACCGCAGTTCGACGAAAAGAAGATCTGAGAGTTCTGTGATACTTGGAAAATTAAGAAGTATTACTCGACGCCCTATCATCCACAGTCAAACGGTCAGGTTGAAGCACTCAATAAGATCATCAAGCAAACATTGAAGCTCAGTTTGACAAAAAAGAAAGAAAGCTGGTCCGAAGAACTCCTGGAAGTGTTGTGGTCGTACCGAACGTCATTCAGAACAAGCACTGGAGAAACCCCATTTTCAATGGCGTACAGAACCGAAACCATGGTACCAGTCGAGCTACAGAATCCCACATGGCGGGTTTGTATGTACAACGAGGAAAAGAACGATAAGACCATCGCGATTGGAAAAGACTTCCTTGAAGAAAGGCGAGTTGCTTCAGAACTGCACAACGCAACATACAAACAATACGCTACCAGGTATTACAATTCGCAAGTCAGAAAGAGAAGTTTCCAGGAAGGCCATTTGGTGTTGCGAAAAATCCTGTCCGCTCCACCTGGAACGTTCGGACCTGGATGGGAGGGACTATTTTGTGTTTCGCGAAGTTGGTCAAACGAAACTTGCGATTTGGAAGACCTGGATGGGACACCTTCCTCGTACACATGGAATGCTGCTCATTTGAATAAATTTTATCAATAATGGATGTATGATGTACATTTGGTTACGCCAACGGAGAATGGAATGTGAAAGGCAATCTTTTTTCGGTAAGCGAAGACCAGAAAGGATTGCAGTCCTACCTGAAATTGCTTGAAAGTGGATTCTTTGGTCAAATGCGTCCTTCGCCGGGCACGCTCCTTGTACAGCGACGTAAATGGTGTGATAGACCATAAAAGTCCTAAACAAGAGTGAAGCATATTGCACTTCTTGAGCGGATAAGTTATGATGCCAGACACCCAACACATCCCAAACAAGAATCGAGCATGATCGACCATTATAGTCCACCCATATGAGCCGGTAGTGTATAAAATGCTCATTCTAACGGACGCAGTGCGCGCCCCACGGAATAGCATACCTAACACTCCACTGAAACTCGGGATAAAGCTGTAAACGCTCATCCAACGACATTGTAGTGCACGCTCCAAATGGATAGCATAGCATACAATCCCAATTTGGCGCCCTGACGTAAGAGTGCGGATCGTTACAGCCTAATAGGCTATTACGCGAATACTGAAAAGTAGAATGCGAAGACGAGCACCATAAAAAGAACGGGCAATATAAACAGGTAGGCAGGATGATAATTCCATTCCTTGAAAATGTTCGGCATACAACCAAATAAAATCGAACACATCCGATGATAAACCAAAAAGAAAAGCAAATACAGAAAGCAGCAAACGATAGTAAAACTGATGTATAAAACAGATAAGATATCGGGCGAACAAAAGAAACCCTAATCAGCAATAGGGGCATCACCAGTAGCAGCATCAGTGGGTTGAATTTCGGGGGGTGTAACTTCAGCACCCGGAGGAGTCTGGATGTAAGACATCGCGACCGCCTCCTCCCGCCTTTGACGATCTTCATTTGGGGAGGCTTCATGGTCTCAACAGCTCCCGAAGCAGATGCGGGGGCCTCAGTGGTGTCTTCATCCGAATCATCCGGGATGTCCTGACCTGGGGTATCAATAATAGTATAACCCTCTCCAAAAACCCCCAAATCGATCCTGAACTCCACCAGATCAGCAATAGGAAGAGGCTGCAACTTGCTTAGAGGGTTAGCTCTGACATAATCTAGAAATTCCTTCTTCATCAGGTCAGAAATCTTTTGGCCTCTTTCCTCAGCCTGGTGAATGATTCGAATGCACTCACTGTAGGAGCAGATGTACCCAAAGTTCGATGCGTCACGCACCTGCTCCCCTAGATCCTCCTCGGTATAAAAACACTCCACATCAATCTGAAGCTTGGCATTCTCCTTCTCGAGCTCGAGAATCTTATCCATCTTGACGGTATTATCTTGACGCTCTTGAGCAAACTCCGCTTTGAGGTGAGCAATCCCTTCAATAGCCTTCTGCAGTTGCTCTTCAAGATTGCGATTGGTGTACTGAAGCTTTCTACAATCCTCAATAGCATTCTTTTCAGCATCCAGAGTGATCTTGATTTTCAGAGTCGCCTGTTTCAGCTCTTCTTCTTTGGCCTGGATCACCTTCAGTTGCTCTTCATTTGTCTCACGAAGCTGACGATTCGCTCTTCCCAGTGCTATCGTCTGATCCATGATCCGTTGATATACGATAGTGGAAGAACTAGCAAACATACTACCCAGAAGTATGTTATCACTCAATGTCTGCTCGTGGATAACCTTATCATTCGTCGCACTCCAAGACTGTGAGACGAATTCAGAAGCCCTCTGCACCTCTATATCCTTAATGTCCCCGAAATACCTAGGGACACGAGAACATGCAACCTTGTGGAGGGCGTCGCAACGAAATGGGTGATTGCCCGGATGGTACCTGGAAGGAGACGAAGATAGTATCGTTAAATTGCCAGTCACATATCCGAAAAGCAAAAAGTTTAAAGGCAGAAACTTATGACTCCTTGACTTCGTAGTCCCATCCGAGATATGTATCATATCGGCAAAAACTGGGCTCGCGAGGAGGAGAAGAAGCTGTGCCACGTTGGTCATCAGATCGGGGAGGTGGAGATGGACGTCGGGATCCCCCGGTTGGACTGGTCTTGCTCCTCTTCTTCGACTGACCAGCCTCATCACCGGCAGAAGAACTGCCCTCCCTCCTCGGCTGTTTTGATTTCTTAGGCGGGCTCACTCGGACAGAGGAGCCTCAGGAGCGGTAGGAGCCGGAGCCGGCGCAGACTGAGCTGCATCCAGGGCAGCCCTTTTCTTCCCTAAAACCGCCATCGTAGATGGCGGGTCCACCTTGCGCTTATTCTTTCCGGTCCTGAGCTTCATAACTTTCTGGCAAAAAGTATTGAACTCTGGAGGAATAGCAACGGTAACCCCTTGATCTACAATCAGAAAATGGTAGATTGTCAGAAAATTAAGGAATCAAATATAACTGGAAATCATAAAACTCAAGTACGTACCCTCGGGAGGTGGAGCTTGAGCGGCTAGGTGATGCAGACTAGTGACCAAGCGAGCTGCGCGTCTACAGTGCTCGTGAGATAAATGCTTCAAAGTTCAGAATTGCTCACGATGGGAAGAGGCGTTGGAGAGTGCGTAGATGAACAGGTTCGGAATTCCCTTCTGACCGCAACGCGGAAGCCTCGGACCTGCAAAAAATAAAGTTATATAAGTGAACTTCGGAACTAATGATACACAAAGAACGCAACTTACGTCTCAATTCCCCATATTCTTCCAGAGTATTTATTCTATCTCTAACGCCGGTATATGATGTGGAAGTGCGCCAATCACCACCGATGAAAAAGAATTGCTATTTCCATCGCTTTACTTTATTGGGAATGCCTTCCACAATCTTCATTCCCGCTTGGGCTTTCACATAATAATACTCATTCCCCCCTTCCTTACACTCCGAGATCATCATTGAGTAATGAATCTCCAGAGCCATTAACCGATTGGGATACCCTTTTAATCTCATCACCGTCAGATAACTCAGCAAGTTTCTCCATCCATTCGGCGTGATCTGAGTAATTGCTAAGTTGGTGTCCATAAAAAACTACCCAATTACCGGATGCACCGGAAGGGGGAATTCAGCATCAAGAGTATCAGCATTCATCGCGGTACATCCCGGTGGAGGTCGATCAGCTCGCTCGTAGTCACATGGGACATACATATGAATGTCAAGCGAAATCCGAAACTCATCCCCGTAAAGTTGTCAAGTCATCTTCTAACAACAGGCTCTGATGACGAGTGGCCTCATATCTCGTTTTAACATACGGAACGAGAGGGAGATGAGGTCGGATGAATTGGTCCCGGTACTGCTCAAGATAAACTAGCCAGTTGAAGTCCTGCGCAACCCCTCCGGTATTCTCTCTTCAAGTACTTATGCCGGAGGTTGATAAGTTTGAACCAACTCTCTCCAAAGATCATCTTGGCTCGGCCCTTCTCCCAAGTCAAAATCCTCTCCCAGTTTGGAGTCGGTGGCACCCTCACGAGGATTCACCACCTCGGGAACATCAGTGGTCTGATCTTGAGCTTCTGAGGCCTCTCGAACAGTATTAACTACTTCAGCATTAGGCTCAGAAACCTCCGAGCTCGTCGTAAATACATCACATACAACTGAATGGATGTCAGACTCGTTCTCCTCGTCATCGGTTTCTTCATCAATGACAAGTAATCTTCTCTTGGCCGGAGGAGAACGAGTAGTTTGGCCGTGACGGGTGACTTGTCCACGATGAGCGGCTCGCAAATCCCTATCGGATAACTGGCGGCGACCAGCTGCACCTGCTCGCCAGTAGCGAGCAGCTCCTCTACTAAGGCGGCGAGCAGCTCGTTGCTTAGGGCGGCGAGCAGCTCCTTGGATTGGTCCAGGGGAGCGAGCAGCTCCACCTGCTCGCCCAGGGTGGCCAGCAGCAGTTTATCTCGAGGAGCGAGCAGCTCGCCCAGAAGAGCGGCGAGCAGCTCCTTCAGCTTCAACCTGGAGGCGAGCAGCTCTCTCAGCATCCATTTTAGCTGCTCGCCTCCTCTCTTGAACGAAACGATCCAAATTCCGAGATTCCATTCCGATTACCAAGCTTCCAGTGCCCCGATTCCTGGCTAGATTCGAGTAATCCCACAAATCGTATAAAATGGATTTTATCATTGGTTGTTTTTCTGAATTTCATGGTGGTATATCACCGGAGGACGGGGAACATGACATTTTTTCCAGCGAATAGCTTCAAAAATAAAAAAACCTCGACGAGAAACACCCAGACAAGGGATTCAATCTTAAAAGCTAAGATACTCAATCCTAAACCCGATTTCCAGTGAGAACACTCTTCAAAAACCTAAAGGTTTCCGGTTACGATTTAAACCCAAAAACGCCCAACGACGAACAAAACCCAGAAATCTAATTTCCGATCAAGGTTGGATAGAAGTCAGAAGAAATAGAGAAATAAAGAGAACTTGTAATCTACCTTGACGAAACGGATTGAACGAAGGAAAGTACGATCGCAGTAACACCGAAAAACTCACCGGAAATCTCTCAAACCTAAAAATCGAATTGAAAGGAAAGAGTGGAATGGAGAAAGAAGTTGTGTATTTATAGGAAAGGGAGCAAGCCCTTATCTACAAATTTTGGGGGTCAAAACGCAAATTTCCAAAAATTTAAAAAGTGGCGCGCGAAATATGGTGACCTTTCGGATTACGTGCTGGGCACGCGGGCAAGGGCGGCGAGCAGCTCACCTGGTCGCCCTAAGGCCTGCTCGCCTCCTAACATAAAGGGCTGCTCGCCTCCTCACATAAAGGGCTGCTCGCCTCCTCCTAATTCTTGTGGCAACTCATCAATTTCAGCCATTCCAATACACGACGATCCAATTAAGGATGCTCAACATCATTTGGACATGGATATTGGCAAGTACACCCTGGTATCTCTTTTTTCCTAAGACCGGTTTATCCACAAGGGTAGTTTACGGCTAGGTTTTTAATGAGGCCATGGGGGTCTTTCACTATATCCATCATCCAAATGGTCGCAGGACAAGTCAGGATTGAAATTTCTTCCCAACAACAAAGGATTTTTATAAAATCCAGATAGCTTGATAATTGTACTCCACCTGATGGTTCCAACAAGCAACAAGCTAGAGGACAACTGTTGATGAAATAAGTTAATTCGGATGTTCAAGGAAGTAATCAACATAATCACAGGTGACGTGTCCCAGGAGAATTAACCCAAGATAAGAAGATCAAGATAATGAAGCCAAGATGCAGTTGAAATAAGTAAAAATCAATGAAGAAGGTGAAAGAATCACATGGATAGCACAAAAGGGGAAAGCAGCAATTAAAACTCAAGGGAGGCGAGCAGCTGCACCTGCTCGCCCAAGAGCTGCTCGCCACCTATATGCAGTAGGTGGTGAGAAGGTAGTGTAATTCTGGGACGTGGCGAGCAGCTCACCTGCTCGCCCCCTAAGTTATTTATAGTCAGCTGCTCACCGCCTTCATACCTGATCGCCGGAACGGTGTTTTCACCATTTTTGGCCGATTTCTTGTTGTAATTATCTTATACAAATGGTGAGAGATACGTGTAAATACCCAGTTAAGCGTGGCAACATCCCTGCCACCACCTACTTATGTTTTTGCCTATAAATAGGCCATTTTTCAGAATAAAAGGACAAGTTTTCGCTACCTTAACAAAATTCTGCCGAAATCTTTCCAGAATCTGTACTTTGCAAGTTCCAGTAAGCTTAATTTCTTGTGTTGTTAGTGAAATCCGACTCAAAGGCCACATGGAAACGTGTTTTGCGAAGATTTCATTAACACATGTGTTATTATATCTCAGAAGTCCCAGAATGTATACTACATTAACATATATATATATTGGAGTCATCCCTACAAAAAATCATATATCCCGTCCCTTCCATTCTTTAATTTGAACTAAATTTTGTTGTATAAAATATTAGTTTATCTTCTAAGTTCAAAATTTTAAAGTAAATGGAGTCTCATAGAGAGTCCAATATCAATGATCATGAAGCATTCGAGAAAAAAATTCTGCCTTGAGAAGGATCTTCCACTGTTGTTCAGGTAGTCTTCCCACCTCATGTTGCTTCTTTTCCTTGCTCAAACCACTCTCATGTTGCTTCTTCCCCTTGCTAAAACCACTCTCAAGTTGCTTCTTTTCACAAATTAAAGATTTAATAATATTTTTAGTTTAAATAAAATAAATAGATTTTGAATCACATAGATTGAACAAAAGATTAAGATTGAACATAAAATTGGAACTTTTGCAAACTTTAAACCTGTGCAAATTCGAACCTATACAAACCTGTGGATAATTTGTAAATCTGTGCAAACTCAAACCTGTGCAAACTTGTGATGTAACACTTGGGTGACAGCCGTGCAGAAGATATTTAATGTCTTTTCGACCATTTTTGAATTTGAAAAATAGACTAGACTATTTTGTAATAATACTAGTATTAATAGATCAATATGTAAGTGACCTAACTAACAATAGTAAAATAATACATTTTCTTCACTCAAAGGTAATAATTTAACATAAAATTTAATAAACTCCAACCACATTCAACATAATCCAAATACATATTTACTATTTATAGAATTCCCCAACACACCGTTTCCCCATCCAGATGTATTCCATCCACCTCTAGCTAACATAATTTTTTTTTTCACAAAAAATCCAAAATGCGATTAAATGAATTCAATGTAAATACTTTTCCTCAAATAAAAGTTGGAAAATAAAATTTATGAACCCGCACATTGTCGTGTTATAATTTATTATGTGTATATTTATAATTTTATTTTACAATTTTACCCTCACTTATATATGTGTATATGTATATATATATATAAGTCATCTCTACAAAAAATTATATATCCAGTCCCTTCCATTCTTTAATTTGAACTAAATTTTCTTGCAGATAATCATAGTTTATCTTCTTAGTTCAAAATTTTAAAGTAAATGGTGTTGGAATATTTAATATTAAATATATTAATTGGTATGGTTTGACCAATAAATTGAAGAGAATAAAATTAATTTCTTGAAAATTTTGATACAGGTGCGTTCTACTCTCGGAGTAGGTAAATTTAGTGTATTAATACTCACAAAACCAATTAATGGTGAGTGAGAAATTGATTCAACAAATCAAAGTTTAAAACTTAGAATTAGGGAGAGAATTAATTATGTAATTAATTCTCATCCCACATTAGAAAACTAGAAGACTAATACAAATAATATTAGTAAAAAGTCAACGAAGCTAATCAAACTATAGTTGATTGATTGACAATCAAAATGGCCACACGCGCGCGCACCCGCGCTAGCTGAGTTGAGCCGAGCCCGTGGACTTGGACTTGGATCTTGGCAATTGAACATTGGGTGTACTTGGGCCTTGGGCGTGGTGTCCATCTAATTTTTTAGAACACAAAAGTTTTGTGGTTCAGCCCAGTTAATTCGGTAATGGGTCAAGCCCATACCGAAAGTTGACTTCGTAAGTACAGATTCGATAAATATGAAGTTGACGTCTAGATGACTCAGCAATGGCCAAGTTCATTGAACCTAAGCTGACTCAGCTCTGACTCATATCAGCATAAAACATGCAAGAATTCTTTTTATGGCAGGTCAACCGGATTGATTGCATATCAATTCCCTAACTTGTGAGCTTCCTGAAAATCCGTCCGTCAGCATTAATGCTGACACGTTTTTTCTCCCATCATGAGTGGAGGTTCACCTATAAATAGGTGTCCTCATTTCATTCAGGAACACACACAAAACACTTCTCTCTCAGTCAAATCTCTGCATATAGATTCTAAGTGCAGTCTAGTTCTAACGTCCCTCTGTTCGCTAGAACTTCAAGTCTTGCGGTGCTGCACACTTGAAGACGTAACGTCGTTTTACCTTCGGGAGCACTATTCCAATCGAAGAGCACCACCGGGGAATATTCACTTTGTGGGAAGAGTTCTACTTGAATCGACGTTTGTTTTAATTTTTGCAATCTTTTTATTTTCTGTGTAATTTCTTTCCCCGCTATATTCCCTTTTGTTTTTTATTTTTACAGTTGTATTATCCTTTCGACACAACACTTTTTCCAACAAATGGAGCCTCATAGAGAGACCATCGATGATCATGAAGCTTTAGAAAAAATTTCTACCTTGAGACGGATCTTCGTCTATTGTTCAGGTAGTCTTCCCACCTCATGTTGCTTCTTCCCCTTGCTCAAACCACTTTCAAGTTGCTTCTTCACCTTGCTTTAATCACTCTAAAGTTGCTTCTTTTCTCAAATTAAAGATTTAATAATTATTTTTTTAGTTCAAATAAAATAAATAGATTTATAATCACATAGATTGAATAAAAGATTAAGATTGAACAAAAATTTTGAACTTTTGCAAACTTTAAATTTCTGCAAATTTGAACATGTACAAACCTTAAATCTGTGCAAACTCAAATCTGTGCAAACTCAAACTTGTACAAATTTGTAATGTGACACTTAGGTGACAGCTGTGCAGACAATATTTAATATCTTTTGGACCATTTTAGAATTTGTAAAATGGACTAGATTATTTTGTAATGACACTAGTATTAATAGACCAATATGTAAGTGACCCAACTAACTATAATATAATAATACATTATCAACACTCAAAAGTATTAATTTAACATAAAATTTCATGTACTCCAACCACATTCAACATAAACAAAACACATATTTACTATTTATAGAATTCCCCAACCTACATTTTCCCCATCTGAATGTATTCCATCCACCACCAGCTGACATGATTTTGCTTTTTTTTTTTAACAAAAAATCCAGTATGCGAATAAATCAATTCAATGTAAATAGTTTTCCTCAAATAAAAGCTTGGAAAATAAAATTTATGAACTCGAACATTGTCAAGTTATAATTTATTATGAGTATATTTATTTTTTTATAATTTTACCCTCACTTATATATATATATAGGAGTCATCCCTACAAAAAATCATATATCCAGTCCCTTCCATTCTTTAATCTGAACTAAATTTTCTTGCATAAAATCTTAGCTTATCTTCTAAGTTAAATTTTTTAAAGTAAATGGAGCCTCATAGAGAGACCCTCAATGATCATGAAGCATTCGAGAAAAAAAATTCTGCCTTGAGAAGGATCTTCCTCTGTTGTTCAGGTAGTCTTCCCACCTCATGTTGCTTCTTCCCCTTGCTCAAATCACTCTCAAGTTGCTTCTTCCCCTTGCTAAAACCACTCTCAAGTTGCTTTTTTTCCCAAATTAAAGATTTAATAATATTTTTAGTTAAAATAAAATAAATAGATTTGGAATCACATAGATTGAACAAAAGATTAAGATTGAACATAAAATTGAAACTTTTACAAACTTTAAACCTGTGCAAATTCAAACCTGTACAAACCAATGGAAAATTTGTAAATCTGTGCAAACTCAAACCTGTGCAAACTTGTGATGTTTGTAAAATGGACTAGATTATTTTGTAACGACACTAGTATTAATAGAACAATATCTAAGTGACCCAACTAACAATAATAAAATAATACATTATCATCACTCAAAAGTATTAATTTAACATAAAATTTTATAAACTCCAACCAGATTCAACATAAACCAAACTCTTATTTACTAATTATAGAATTCCTCAACCCACATTTTCCCCTGGATGTATTCCATCCACCACTAGCTGACATAATTTTGCTTTTTTTTTCTTTTACAAAAAATCCAATATACGATTAAATCAATTCAATGTAAATAGTTTACCACAAATAAAAGCTTGGAAAATAAAATTTATGAACCCTAACATTGTCAAGTTATAATTTATTATGTGTATATTAATAATATTTTTTTCAATTTTACCCTCACTTACACACACACACACACATATCCAGTTCCTTCCATTCTTTAATCTGAACTAAATTTTCTTGCATAAAATCTTAGTTTATCTTCTAAGTTCAAAATTTTAAAGTAAATGTAGCCTCATAGAGAGACCGTCAATGATCATGAAGCATTCGAGAAAAAAATTCTGCCTTGAGAAGGATCATCCTCTGTTGTTCAGGTAGTCTTCCCACCTCATGTTGCTTCTTCCCCTTGCTCAAACCACTCTCAAGTTCCTTCTTCCCCTTGCTAAAACCACTCTCAAGTTGCTTTTTTCCCAAATTAAAGATTTAATAATATTTTTAGTAGAAATAAAATAAATAGATTTTGAATCACATAGATTTAACAAAAGATTAAGATTGAACATAAAATTGGAAATTTTGCAAACTTTAAACTTGTGCAAATTCGAACCTGTAAAAACATGTGAAAAATTTGTAAATCTGTGCAAACTTGTGATGTAACACTTGGGTGACAGTTGTGCAGAAGATATTTAAAGTCTTTTCGACCATTTTAGAATTTGTAAAATGGACTAGACTATTTTGTAATAACACTAGTATTAATAGATCAATATGTAAGTGACCTAACTAACAATAGTAAAATAATACATTATCATCACTCAAAAGTAATAATTTAACATAAAATTTAATAAACTCTAACCACATTCAACATATCCCGAATACATATATACTATTTATAGAATTCCCCTACCCACCTTTTTCCCATCCAGATGTATTCCATCGACCTCTAGCTGACATAATTTTTCTTTTTTTCACAAAAAATCCAAAATGCGATTAAATCAATTCAACGTAAATACTTTTCCTCAAATAAAATTTATGAACCCGCACATTCTCGTGTTATAATTTATTATGTGTATATTTATAGTTTTTTTACAATTTTACCCTCACTTACATATATATATATATAAGTCATCTCTACAAAAAATCATATATCCAGTCCCTTCCATTCTATAATTTGAACTAAATTTTCTTGCAGATAATTTTAGTTTATCTTCTTAGTTCAAAATTTTAAAGTAAATAGAGCTTCATATAGAGACCATCAATGATCATTAAGCTTTCAAAAAAAAAAATCTACCTTGAGAAGGATCTTCCTCTATTGTTCAGGTGGTCTTCCCACCTCATGCTGCTTCTTCCCCTTGCTTAAACCACTTTCAAGTTGCTTCTTCCTCTTGCTCTAATCACTCTCAAGTTGCTTCTTTCCCAAATTAAAGATTTAATAATTATTTTTTTAGTTCAAATAAAATAAATAGATTTAGAATCACATAGATTGAACAAAAGATTAAGATTGAACAAAAAATTGGAACTTTTGCAAACTTTAAATTTGTGCAAATTCGAACATGTACAAACCTTAAATCTGTGCAAAGTTAAATATATGCAAAATTTGTAAATCTGCGCAAACTCAAACTTGTACAAACTTGTAATGTGACACTTAGGTGACAGCTGTGCAGACAATATTTTATATCTTTTGGACCATTTTAGAATTGTAAAATGTCTAGATTATTTTGTAATGACACTAGTGTTATTAGATCAATATGTAATTAAGTGATCGATTAACAATAATAAAATAATACATTATCATCACTCAAAAGTATTAATTTAACATAAAATTTCATAAACTCCAACCATATTTAACATAAACCAAACACATATATACTATTTATAGAATTCCCCAACCCACATTTTCCCCATCTGAATGTATTCCATCCACTACTAGCTGACATAATTTTGCTTTTTTTTTTTTTAATAAAAAATCCAATATGCGATTAAATCAATTCAATGTAAATAGTTTTCCTCAAGTAAAAGCTTGTAAATTAAATTTATGAACCCGAACATTGTCATATTATAATTTATTATGAGTATATTAATAACATTTTTTACAATTTTACCCTCACTTACATATATATATATATAGGAGTCATCCTACAAAAAATCATATATCCAGTCCCTTCCATTCTTTAATTTGAACTAAATTTTCTTGCATAAAATCTTAGTTTATCTTCTAAGTTCAAAATCTTAAAGTAAATGGAGCCTCATAGAGAGACCATCAATGATCGTGAAGCATTCGAGGAAAAATTTTATCTTGAGAAGAATCTTCCTCTGTTGTTCAGGTAGTCTTCCCACCTCATGTTGCTTCTTCCCCTTGCTCAAACCACTCTCAAGTTGCTTCTTCCCCTTGCTAAAACCACTCTCAAGTTGCTTTTTTCTCCAAATTAAAGATTTAATAATATTTTTAGTTTAAATAATTGAACAAAAGATTAAGATTGAACATAAAATTGGAACTTTTACAACCTTTAAACCTGTGCAAATTCAAACCTGTACAAACCTGTGGAAAATTTGTAAATCTGTGCAAACTTGTGATGTAACACTTGGGTGACAGTTGTGCAGAAGATATTTAATGTCTTTTCGACCATTTTAGAATTTGTAAAATGGATTAGACTATTTTGTAATAACACTAGTATTAATATATCAATATGTAAGTGACCTAACTAACAATAGTAAAATAATACATTATCATCACTCAAGAGTAATAATTTAACATAAAATTTAATAAACTCCAACCACATTCAACGTAACCCAAATACATATTTACTATTTATAGAATTCCCCAACCCACCTTTTTCCCATCCAAATGTATTCCATCCACCTCTAGCTGACATAATTTTTCTTTTCTTTTTTTCACAAAAAATCCAAAATGCGATTAAATCAATTCAATGTAAATACTTTTCCTCAAATAAAAGTTGAAAAATAAAATTTATGAACCCGCACATTGCCTTGTTATAATTTATTATGTGTATATTTTTTTTTTTTCAATTTTACCTTCACCACCATCTTGAATCCCAAAGTCATCATCCTCCCCATCTGATATATTGTTCAAAAAAATAAGCAACATGATAAATAAATCAATCCCAATAAACAGGGACGACAAAAGTAAAAAAATCAAAAGAAAAGGCAATACGACAAGTACATCAACTCTCATTGTAGGGAAAAAAAAAAAACAGCCCTCCTCCTCCTTTCTCCTCCCCCAATTGCTTGAATATGGGGTTCTGTTACCTGATTTTGAATCTAGGCTCTGAAGGAATTAAACTCTATTTTGATGCCCAATCATCAACATCGTTTGCTAATGCTCGGGGAATCGGAGGAAAACTCCCTCTTTCTTCCCTCTCCCTCCGTCGTCCGCCGTCCCCGCAAGAGAAGGATCCATCTATAGTGAAAATCCTAAACCCTCGATTAGAATCGGCCATAACTGAAGAAAAAAACATTGCGAGAAGGAGAATGAAAATGTGAAAAAATCTTACCTCCCATCGCTGGAAAACGATCACCTCCCTTCGCCTCTGATGGAACATTCAATTTCACAGGAGAATAAAGATGGTTTGAAGAAAGAGAATTGAAGAGAGACTTGTGCTATGTAGGTTTAAATTTAAGATAGGGGGAACCGCATTTATTGTTACCTTTAATATAGGTTACTTAATTAAAATATTTAATTGGTTAATAATTTATAAATTACTCTTATTACTCTAATTTGGCTCTACTTGTAATTGATTTTAATTTTTGGCCCAGAATGGAATCACACTTTAAAAAGGGGCTATATTTATATATTTTCTCTTGATTAATATAATTACATATAAATAATAATAAATTAATAAAAAATTTGTAAAATATATAATAAATATATAAAATAAACTGTATATATATATATTATATATGTATATAAAGTGAGAATATGAACAAAAATTACCACTTGCCCATTTTGGCAAGATACTTCTTTTCGAGAGGTCACCCGATCGACTCGGCCCTCGAAGTTATATATTTTTTTAATTCTTGTGACTTAACGATATAAATCTCTCACTATTTCTATTTTTTTTTTATGATGAGCCTTGGTGGATTTCTTAATGCGGTGAGTATTGGGCGTGTCTTGTGATGCTGATGCGAAAGGAAAATTTAGATTACGGATTGAGCCAATTTCTTTAGTATATTAGATTAATATCCTTAGAATATTAAATTTATCTTTAGATTTGCTTTCATATCTTAATTCGTATATAAGACTTCTATTATATTTTCCTATATTGTTGCAAGAAGTTAGGATGATAGTATCTTATGAATTCTATAAATACTATCAGATGTACTCGTGAATTAATATTGAGAAATAAATTAATTCTTATTAGCAATTATTTGCGATCTTCGTTGGCTTGCTGGCCCGAGTCAGAGCCACGAATTAATATTGTGATTCGAATGCTTGCTGGCCTGAGTCAGGGCTTCGATTTTATTGTGTAAATTTTGTGATTCTCATCATTGGTGCTCTCGTTGAGAGAGGAGAACAACTGAGAATCACAATTATGGCCAGATCACATCGGGATCGTATCATGCTATTGGAGACGAGAGTGGACTCGATTGAGAATGATTTCGTGAGCATGGAGAACAAGATCGATGATCTGATGCAGGTTACAGAGAAATTGGCCCAACAGATGGAACAACTCGTGAAGAATAGTTCACAAAAGAAGCAGAGGACAAAGCATCGTGGTTCCCCGGAGTATTTACCGCCTCAATCGGGCGCACACCTTACCGGACTGATTTTCGCCAACGATGATGCTGAGTGCGTGGATGTGGAAGAGGAACATGTTAATGGGCCTGTTGCCCTAATGCCTTCTGTTGGGCCTTCTACTTTGGTTCTTTATTTGAGCCCTGTTGCAAATAATTTCCATGGTCAAAATACAAATTATGAAGATGAGTCATACGTTTCTGAGAAATTATTATTTGATTTGGAGAAATTAAGTGGGTTTGAATTTAATAATTATCATTATTATATAAATAATGATAATTAATTTAATCATTTTTTAAAGACTCCAAGTGGTGTTTACCGTCTTAAGATTTTGGGAAAAATACGGACGGCAGATGTTTTTGAAGTTCATGGGTTAGAGATTTTTGTTCTTCTTCTAGATGTTGAACGCGCTGTAGTCTCTCTTCTACAGTTCAAGACAAAGATTCTTCCAAATTCGAGGACGAATTTTTTCGAAGGGGGCGGGAATGATGCGAAAGGAAAATTTAGATTACGGATTGAGCCAATATCTTTAGTATATTAGATTAATATCCTTAGAATATTAGATTTATCTTTAGATTTGCTTTCATATCTTAATTCGTATCTAAGACTTCTATTATATTTTCCTATATTGTTGCAAGAAGTTAGGATGATAGTATCTTATGAATTCTATAAATACTATCAGATGTACTCGTGAATTAATATTGAGAAATAAATTAATTCTTATTAGCAATTATATATTTGCGATCTTCGTTGGCTTGCTGGCCCGAGTCAGAGCCGCGAATTAATATTGTGATTCGAATGCTTGCTGGCCTGAGCCAGGGCTTCGATTTTATTGTGTAAATTTTGTGATTCTCATCAGATGCCCATACTTCTACATTTTGCTGTAGACAAAATTTTCTCTTTATTTTTGAATAACTAACACTTTTTTTGAAATAAATACTTTAATAAAAATTTGATACCTCGTTATAATTTAAAGATAAAATAAACTACATATTACATTTTCTTATATATGTGACTTCAATAATAAAAACTATTTTCTGAACGAGTTTTTAGCAACTCTCAAGGAAGAAATTGTCACCGTTGCTTCAGCAGCTTCAGATTCCTGCAGGTATACATGATCCATTAAATTACAATTTTTTTGTATTAGATTAATTATTTTTTAGCTTGGGAAAATATATATGTTGATATATGATTTTTTTTTTTTTGTCTCATAAGTTATTGAGTGTCCGATTTTGGTTCCACGAATTTTTACTCTTAGATTTTGGTCCCGTAACTCTTTAGGTTGTCCAATTTTGGTCTAGTTTTTGCCGAAAAAGTGAAAATAATAGTATTTTATGTTATACACGGTGCACATGGTGGTTGAATTTAAAACTTTCCAACATCCTTGCTAATATTTTATTATTTTTATTAGAATTTTTGTGATATGGAAAAAAATAAATAAAAAAATACAAACCGAAAAAAATTAGATTATTTTGCAACCATTAGCAAAGGTACCCAAAAAAAAATCAAATTCAACCACTACGCGTACCGTGCAAAAAAAAAAAAAGATCTTATTTTCACTTTTTCGGTGAAAATGGGATCAAAATAATTGGACAATCCAATGAGTTACGAGATCAAAATCTAGGAGTCAAATTTTTTTGGGACCAAAATTGAACATTTAATAAGTTATGGAACCACACAAAAAGTCTCTCCTATTTTTGAAACATAACATTTTGGAATAAATTTGCGAATTTTCTAAAAAGTAGGGTTTTAACAATTAGATGAGAGAAGAAGGAAACTATACTTACATGAACTTCTTGCAATGTTGTATTATTATCGTCAACTCTTTTCAGATTCTTCACTTTGCAGGAGTACAAGACAAAACTTATCATATCCACAAATGAGCGAAATATCCTTCCTCGATGATAGTAATACTGCAAATAAAATGGAAATTTATATAAGTGAAAGATAAGTAAAATATACATGTCATTTCTAGGCATTATAATTATCGATATAATAATTTTATTTAATTAATTAATCAAGAAAAATACCTTATCTTCCCTGTTGTTGTCCCGTTGCCTCTTTTCCCGACTCCATCCGATAAAACGATCTTCCAACGGAATATTGTACTTCTTGTGGAAGAAGGGAATCGTAGGGTCACGTAGCACTCGTCTCACAACATGATCACCTTGTACAAGATCATGAACCTTCACATTCCATTTTCCATTCTTGTCATACACAAACACACGGTATTGATCAATAACATCTGTCTTCTCCTGTTTATATATATTGAGGAAATAATAATATTAAGAAAATTCGGTAGTAAGAGTAACATACAAACTTACACGGTGAGGTGATTCATTTAAGGAGAAAGAATCTATTAGTCTTAGTCACTTGCCCCGGCCTTTTCTTTAATTTTACTCCCTCCGTCTATGATAAAGGACCAATTTTATTGTGCACGGTTATTAAAAAAGTATATATGATATGTAAAAGTAAATGTATTTATGTATATATTTAATGTGTAAAAGTAAGTGTATTAGTATGACAATACGTAAAAGTAAATGTATTAGTGCGATCGATATGATGTGTGAAAGTAAGTGTATTAAAATAAAATATTAAAATAATGATAATAATTATTTTTATTTTAGGAAAATGGACTAGATATAATGAACGACCATATAAGACAACGTGGACTATTTATTGTGGACGGTGGGAGTACTATTTTTATAAGTAAGGAACCAACATTTTTACTACACAAATAATTGTTTTACTATCAAACGACAAATCAATCCTTTAATGATGGGTCCTCAATCCTTTAATGATGGGTACTAACCCAAAAAGACAACTCTTTTTAGGGAAAGAAGTGGATTGTGGGTGTGTTGTGATGGTGGGAGATTGTTTAACTTAGTAAGGGTAAAAGGTTAAAGAAAATGGTACTCCCTCCGTCCCGTAGGAATTTGCACCCTACGGGACGGCACATTTTTTAAGAAAAAATAGTTTTATATATAAAGTAGTGGTATATGGGTAAATATGTGTAAAGGTTTGTGAGTGTGCACGTAAATCAATGCTTCCTTTTTTAGTAGTGTGCAAATTTGTGTGGGACGTCCAAATAAGGAAAGTGTGCAAATTCCTGCGGGACAGAGGGAGTAGTAAAGAGTTTTTTTTTTTCTTATGGTGATAAAAGTTTTAGGTATAATATAAAAATTGTGTAGTTTGAATAACGTGAGTATGTTAACCATCTAACCTGAGTGGCCCTGATAATTTAAAAAAAAAAAAAATCCTAATAATATTATATACCTTATCATGGATCTCCAACAAATATTGTTCCTTGGCATATGGAAACTTAAAAAGTTTAAAGAAAAATTCTTTATCCCTTATACTTCTCTTTCTTTTCCTCAATGCTAATTCCTGTTGCATGTAGAAAAAAAAACGATGAAGAAATTTAGCTCTAATGAAATTTAAACAAATAATATGGAAAGAGAAAATCTTAGAGGCAAATTCAGAGTCATATTAATAAAGAATAGTTTTAAGAAAAAACATTGTCTCCTTAGGTGTATTTTGTTTAATGGATAAATTAGTCTATTCCGCCAAAACATGCACGTTTTGACGGGATTGATTAGTTTATCCATTAAACAAAACACACCCTTAAAAAATGGTAGACGGAGATCCAAACTATACCTTTATTTTGAACAAAATTTTCTTTTAATGTTTGGCAATAAAAAATTTATTGAAATGTAAAAGGGAAAAAAATATATTGAGAAGAGATCGTTTCATTTTTCATCTAGTAACTTAGGGGCTATTCCAGAATAAAATATTTTCTTTTTATTTCATCAATTTTAGTTCACATGTATCCAGTTTTAAAAATTTTTTTACAATTCAATCATTTTTCTTCCTTTTTACAAGTTAAAATCCTTTATAATCCAATTTTTTTTTACTAAAATTGGTTAAATAAATCATTAGAGATGAACATAAGTTGGCTAAAATTGATAAGTAAAAAATATAAAATGACTGAAATTAGTAAAAAAAGATTAATGGTTTTTTTTTTTTTCAGGAATAACAAAAACAATACTACTTATTACCTCATTATTTGTTACACCTTGAACAGCAGATATTGGAACTGGTGCTTCTACACCGTCCACAGTATAACAATGATTCTCTTCCGACCACTGCCATGAGGGATTATAATTCAATTATTACTAAAATGAGAATCTTAATAGTATCCTGCTAAAATGGTAATAATTTACTTCATAAGTAATCATTTTATTTTATCAATAATAGTCCAAAAATGTTTTAAAAAAAATATCCTTATGGACACATTTTTGCAATGGACCATTTAGGTACCAGGAGTGCAATGAGATTTTTTTTTTTTTTTTACTTATTTTGCAATAAATTCTACTTAGAAATTAGAATACCAAAAAAAGGACATGATAGTATTATCATCAATTATTTAGAAAGATTACCTGAATAACAGAGGAAGACCCTCTAAGTGGAAACATCCTCTCAAAAGCTTCACGGTCTTCGTTGGTCTCTCTACGAGGCTCCATTTTACTGTAATTGGAACTAAAAAGATGAAGCTAAGGTGCTTTGCAAGAAAAACTAATTCAACATGAAGAATGAAGGGGATCAGGGAATATGGTTTGTTATAAGCAAAACTCCTTTATATATATGTCACATTATAGGTAATTAAAATCGAAGAATTCTTTTCACACATTTGGATATGCTTATAATAAATCTTGGCAAAAGAATACGTGGATTCATAAATTTTTTTCATTCCCATTTTTATTAAGGAATGATGTTTAGATTAATAAAATTTAATTGCGGATTAGAATTTGCGTGTGAAAAGTGAAATAATTCAATTTCATCCAAAAGTCCGAATATGGAAAATATGGAATCAATTCATTAATATTAATTATCTAATACTTCCTTTACTCATGGTCAGATTCTCTCTTCTTATTAATTTTTTTTTTGAGTAAAGGCCCGATGAGTAAATAATTTTAATTAGTGAAATTGCTTTCTGGGAAAATCGAATTTGGGACATGGACGAATCTAAACTCTAATATCATTCATTTTGCTAACAAAGAAAACTTAGATTCTTGTAATTATTTTATTAGAAAAAACAAGCTAGGTATATTTGAAACATATATTTTGGTCCAAATGAGTATAAAACACATGTATGTGAGAATACACATATAAAAATTCTTTTAGAAATTTTTGAGTGAACTGAGTCAACTTGTGTGATAGAGTTTCCTAACAAATATTCCTCTACCTGAGTATCTATTTGACGCAGTGAGAAGACGATATCATTATAAATCTGTTAATTCACTCGTTGAATACCGGATAATATAAATCTTGGATATGCTTGTAATAAATCTTGGCAAAAGAATACGCGAATTCATAAATTTTTTTCTTTCCCATTTTTATTAAGGAATGATGTTTAGATTAATAAAATTTAATTGCGGATTAGAATTTGCATGTGAAAAGTGAAATAATTCAATTTCATCCAAAAGTCCGAATATGGGAGATATGGAATCAATTCATTAATATTAATTATCTAATACTTCCTTTACTCATGGTCAGATTCTATTTATTTTTTTTGAGTAAAGGCCTGATGACTAAATAATTTAATATTAGTGAAATTGCTTTCTAGGAAAATCGAATTTGGGACATGGACGAATGTATACTCTAATATCATTCATGATAAAATTTCATCTCATTTAAAAATTTAAATTTGTAGATAGATGTATAATTAATTCATTTATATTAATTTGCTAACAAAGAAAACTTAGATTCTTGTAATTATTTTATTAGAAAAAACAATCTAGATATATTTGAAACATATATGTTGGTCCAAATTAGTATAATACACATGTATGGGAGAATACACATATAAAAATTCTTTTAGAAATTTTTGAGTGAAATGAGTCAACTTGTGTGATAGAGTTTCCAAACAAATATTCCTCTACCTGAGTATTTATTTGACGCAGCGAGAAGGCGATACCATTATAAATCTGTTAATTCACTCGTTGAATACCAGATAATATAAATCTTGGATATGCTTTTAATAAATCTTGGCAAAAGAATAAGCGGATTCATAAATTTTTTTCTTTCCCATTTTTATTAAGGAATGATGTTTAAATTAATAAAATTTAATTGTGAATTAGAATTTGCGTGTGAAAAGTGAAATAATTCAATTTCATCCAAAAGTCTGAATATGGAAGATATGGAATCAATTCATTAATATCATTATCGAATACTTTCTTACTCAAGGTCTGATTCTCTTTTTTTTTTTTTAGTAAAGGCCCGATGAGTAAATAATTTAATATTAATGAAATTGCTTTCTGGGAAAATCGAATTTGGGACGTGGACGAACCTAAACTCTAATATCATTAATGATAAAATTTCATCTCATTTAAAAATTTAAATTTGTAGATAGATGTATAATTAATTCATTTATATTAATTTGCTAACAAAGAAAACTTAGATTCTTGTAATTATTTTATTAGAAAAAACAATCTTGTTATATTTGAAATATATATGTTAGTCCAAATGAGTATAAAACACATGTATGGGATAATACACATATAAAAATTCTTTTAGAAAATTTTGAGTGAACTGGGTCAACTTGTGTGATAGAGTTTCCTAGCAAATATTCCTCTACCTGAGTGTCTATTTGACGCAACAAGAAGACGATTCCATTATAAATCTGTTAATTCACTCGTTGAATACCAGATAATATAAATCTTGGATATGCTTTTAATAAATCTTGGCAAAAGAATATGCGGATTCATAAATTTTTTTCTTTGAATGATGTTTAGATTAATAAAATTCAATTGCGGATTAGAATTTGCATGTGAAAAGTGAAATAATTCAATTTCATCCAAAAGTCCGAATATGGGTGATATGGAATCAATTAATTAATATTAATTATCTAATACTTCCTTTACTCACGGTCAGATTCTATTTATTTATTTTTTTAGTAAAGGCCCGATGAGTAAATAATTTAATATTAGTGAAATTGATTTCTAGGAAAATCGAATTTGGGACATGGACGAATGTATACTCTAATATCATTCATGATAAAATTTCATCTCATTTAAAAATTTAAATTTGTAGATAGATGTATAATTAATTCATTTATATTAATTTGCTAACAAAGAAAACTTAGATTCTTGTAATTATTTTATTAGAAAAAACAATCTAGGTATATTTGAAAAATATATGTTGGTCCAAATGAGTATAATACACATGTATGAGAGATTACACATATAAAAATTCTTTTAGAAATTTTTGAGTGAAATGAGTCAACTTGTGTGATAGAGTTTCCTAACAAATATTCCTCTACCTGAGTATCTATTTGACGCAGCGAGAAGTCGATACCATTATAAATATGTTAATTCACTCGTTGAATTCCGGATAATATAAATCTTGGATATGCTTTGATTAAATCTTGGCAAAAGAATACGCGGATTCATAAATTTTTTTTCTTTCCCATTTTTATTAAGGAATGATGTTTAGATTAATAAAATTTAATTGCGAATTAGAATTTGCGTGTGAAAAGTAAAATAATTCAATTTCATCCAAAAGTCCGAATATGAGAGATATGGAATCAATTCATTAATATTAATTATCTAATACTTCCTTTACTCATGGTCAGATTTTATTTTTATTTTTTTAGTAAAGGCCCGATGAGTAAATAATTTAATATTAGTGAAATTACTTTCTGGGAAAATCGAATTTGGGACATGGACGAATGTATACTCTATTGATAGAATTTACTAATTGTGTTTGTTTATGTGGCTTTATATCATATTAATCCTATCAAATAATAATCCAAGAATTGTGTTCTTGGATGTTCTTGAGAGGGTGAGATGGAGAGAGAAAGTAGAGAGTTTAGAGAGAGAAAGTAGAATGTAGGAAAATGTATTCAATGAATTATTTGATAGTTACAAGAGATGTTTTATTTATAGGTGCGCGAGTGTGGGGCGGCACCTTACGAGCCTATTTGGCTTCCGGTGTTGACGATGGTCCGTAACCTTCGTCCTGGTCCCTCACACTGCTCCCTACATCGTGTCTCTTCCTACTACAATGCCTTAGACTAGATGGGCCTCATTAAAAACCTCGCCGTAAACCACCCTTGTGGATAAACCGGACGGAGGAAAAAAGAGCGCAACCATCGGGATCTAGCAGGCTATAGGGCGAGCTCATGGGCGAGCTCCGACGCCTTGTGCGGTTTCTAGGCACCATACGATGACGGACCTCGGCGAGGTCCTCATGAGAGTGGAGGGCTCCTCGGGAGAGCTGCATGGGCGAGCTCCACCCATGTGAACTTCGTGGATCCGGATGGGCCCCGGCGACCTGTTAAGCCTTGGATATTATTCTTACGCCAGTTGTGTTAGCTCACCATATCAATATTTGCCCCCCAGCTCGCGTGCACCATGACTTCGTCAGGTGTGTGGGCGAGCTGGAGAACTCGAGCTTCGGTGAGATACCTTCAGACGAGTGCCGAGCTGGCGGGCGAGCTCGGCCACGATGGTTACTTCGGCCGAAACGGTGCGGTCGCTGAGGCGTCGTGCACGCCTTTTTAGGCGTGGTTTCCCGCGTCCATAATGGTAACTTTTCAAATTCTTTGCAAAAAGGTCCCTGGTCTTTCAGGAAATTCGAGCTCGCGCCCCATGTCTATGAATAGGCGAAACCAAGATCATTTCTCACTTTGCTTCTTCACTTCTCCGAGCGCATTCCCGGCGATCGTTCCTTCGCTTCCGACATGTCTCCGAGCATTCCCCAAGGTAGAAATCTGGATTTTTCTTCTTCTTTTCCTTCTTTTTTACTTTCCTTTTCGGATTTCCGGCTACGTACTCAAACACTCCGGCGACTGTTGGATCGATTTTTGGACCTTTGGACTTTTGGAACTGAACATTCCCGATCACTGACTTACCATGTCCGAGCACTCTTCGAGTCGTACCGCCTCGAACCGTAACTTGGGAAAGAGACCGATGATTGACGAACGGCCGATCCCGCAGACGACCCCGTGCTTATTTCATCGGGCTTCGGGGCCAGCTCTGTAGCTCACCCGAGTGGTCGTGAACTCCTGTAGCCATAAATTCCGGTGAGCAGTCCCCGCTTCGCGAGCTCTGGGACTACTCAGAGCGAGCTTCTGAGGGGACCGTTGCCCCGGATGAGGAAGAGGTCGCCGAAGCTGAGGCTTAGGGAGAGGCCGACGACCCAGCCAGCGAGCTAGCTCGCGAGATCGATCAGGAGGTCAGCGACGATATGGGAACGGAGGTCATCTATGAGTACCTCCGGTTTATCAATTTTCCATTCCCCAGACTCCCTGAGCATCAAGTCCCTGCCGACGTCGTCCATTATTTCGGATGGAGGGAGTATGTGGCAACCCATGCGGCGAGCTTCCCTCTGCCCCAGCGAGCTTTCCGCAAGGCTACTGGCAAGTCCGACCTCAAGGCGACCGAGGTGGAGAGCATCGTTAGTGAGTTTACCTTGTCTAAGATCCGGAAGATGTTCCGCATTCCTTTGTACATCTTCATGTACGCTCCTGGGGATAAAGAGCCTGCCGACCTCCCTCCCGCTGGACTTACAGCCATAAACTACCACACCCTGAAGGCCGGGCTCACCCTGCCCCTGCATCCCATCATCGGGCAGTTCTTGGCGGACACGAACCTCGCCATTACGCAGCTGACCCCAAATGCATGGAGCAGCCTGTTGACAGCACTAACCGTTTTCGGCCTCGAGGGCTACGAGAACTGATTAACCACGGCGGAGATCAGCGAGCTCTTCTACATGATCCGGCAAGTGAGGGAAGGAAGAGGATACTATTCTCTTCAAGCTCGCCCGGGGGACAAGTTTTAGGCGACCTCCCGAACAAAATCCGGGACTGGAAAGAACAGTTCTTCTTCATCGGGGGGACTGACGAGCTACCAACGGACGCGGAGGGCGTATCCTTACTCCCGAAGAATACGGGGAGGCGAGCTGTAGGTGGCGTACTTCGGTGTGTGTGCGTTGGATTAGATTTCTAATCTAATCTATCTTTTTTGCAGGCTTGAAACATCACAAATCGAGCAGCGGGAAGCCCGAGATCACTGTCAGCTTCGAGTTCGTGCGGACCGTTTATTGTTTGCGAGAGAAGAAAGATCACGAGATCCAACATCATTGCCGCAGGCTCGCCGGTCTCACCACCTCACCACCTCGTTGCCCAAGGTGCTAGCTTCGCACAATTTTGAAGTTTTGGTAGCTCGCCACTCCATAAGTGGAGCTCGCCGAATTGCTAACTTGTCTATCATACAGGTGCAGGTCCCGTTGCCGAGCTTCCTCCCATTGAAGTTCCTGAAGTTTATCATTTTTTAGCTCGGCAGCTAAAGATGGGCAAACCTCTCCCAGGTAGAGAAGGCATCCCGTCCGGGGCGGTGCTGGACGCGACTAAGAAGCTGGAGGTCGCCAAAGCCGCGGACAAGGCTGGGGGCTCAGGCTCGCAGAAGGCCTCGGCACCTCCCTCTACCAAAGAGAAGGTCGCCCCCGCCAAGAAAGGGTCGGGCCGAGGTTCTGGGTCTGAGCGGGGCTCTCTGCCCCCAACCCATCGGACCAAGCGGGCTCTCCAACGGGGGGATAGCTCGCGGGTGAGCGAAGATGAAATTTGCTCCGACAAGCGGGCTCAAACTGAGGGGGGCTCTTCGAGCACAATGATCGAGGGGGCTCCGGATCGGCTCACGGGCGAGCTCTCGTGACTCAATCTACTGCTGCGCCTCCAACTCCTCAGAGCGCACCCCCGCCGTCTCTCTACGGGGTCCCTATCCGGGATGACACCCTCCTCGGGCTCAACCCCGATATGTTCGGGTAAGAGGGCGAGCTCCATTTTGAAGTTGGAAGCATTATTTTAACAATTATTGCTAACTCTTGGGACGTGTACAGGTATGTCCCCGCCGAGCTCCCACAACGGCCTGAGTCTCTTCACACCGCGGAGAGGTGCAAGGCTCTGACCTCGCCAAGGGATCTCCCCGAGGGGGCAGCTCGCCGGATCTTCACCAAGGCCCCCAAGTACATCTTCGCCTCCTAGCTCGCAATGATCGAGAGGCAGAAGCCCACCGACAAGGCGAGGCTGGAGATGTATTATGCCTGTGCGGCGATGGCGGTGGCCCAGCTTGTCACGGATGAAGTCACTGTCGCCGACAGAGCTCGCCACGAAGCGAAGAAAGTGCTCAATAGGGTGGGTGACGAGAGAAAGAAGGCCCTCGATGAGCTCACCAGGATGGAGGCTAAGACGAAGGCTTCGTTGGAAGCGTAGCAGCTCGGCATCAAGAAGATGGAAAAATACCAAGCCGACCTCCGCCGCCAACAAGCTGAACTTGATGAAGCTCACCGGACGCTCGCTACCCGGGATGAAGAGCTCGCCCGGGCCAGGGACGAGGTGAGGATTCTCTGGGATCAAAGCCAGGGGAACCAGGAGGAATGTACGAAGCTCCGTCAGGAGGTCGCTGCTAAGGCCTTAGAGATTGTCGAGCTCAAGGGTCGCTCGGACGCCACCATCTCTCCCGAGGAGTTGGAGCTCGTGAAGGTGATCGCCACCGACAAGGGCTACGTTCTCTGCATTGCCGAGGTTATCCGTACCTTCCAATGGGTGCGGATAAATGATGACAGCGAGTGGGAGGCTCTTGTGGCATAGTTCGATTACTGCTTGGCCAAGTCAAAGATTCCCCCCGGTACGGAGCTGAACATAGGGGACCTCGCCGGCTACGGGATCAACCTCGATGCCGCTCGTAAAAAATTCAACATCATTCAAACGAAAGAGGTCCTGACTGCCGAGCTCGCCGAGGGTGCCGGGGACGTCGCCGGGGGTGTTGAAGGTGAGGAGCGAACTCCGTCAACTATGGAGCAAATGCAGGAGGCCCTAGGGGATGCGATGCTCAACATCAGTGAGCTCGACACCAGCGGGCTCACTGGGAACATCACCTCCGAGACCGAGCTCGCCCTTCCGACCCCCACTCCCATTCGTCAGGTCACCCCCGACGGAGCTGTTCAAGAGGTCGCCGACCCCGAGGTCCCTTAGACTTAGCTTTTTCTTGCTTTCTTAGATTAGTTTTCATTTTCTAAGTTGTTAGAGGTCGCCAGGCACCATAGCTCGCCTAGAAGGAGCTCCATTTTGTAGGCTTTTGATTTTGTTAAGTAGCTAGAGCTCGCCGGGCTTTGTATAGCACGCCCAGAAGGAGCATACTTTTGCAGTTCAAAGATGGCCAGCTGGTCGGCCTTTGTGGCCAGCAGCACTTCGAACACTTAGGAATTTTCAAGTATTTTTGCCTTGAAAATTTCCTAAGTGTCTTTTGAATAGAAACCGAGCATTTTTTTTGTCCAACTCTTCGCACTTCGTTTTCGCGCTTCTACGTTACAATTTTTAAAATAGCTCGTTTTTATTTATTTTATGGGTACTTGACTGTTCGTTTTATTCTACTTTGAGAAGCGAATCGTTCGTTTTACGTCACTTACGACTACGAATTGTACCTCTATTTTGAGAGTGCGTATTCTTCATCTTATACCACTTAAGGCCGTGAATTGCTCATCTTAGACCACTTAGGGCAGCGAGCTGCACTTCGATTGATTCACGTTGGGCCGTTGGGTTTCATGAACCTTGCCTTTGACATTTTTTGTCTTTTTCGCGAATTTTTCTAACTTGTGGCAGTAGGTGCTTAGCAACCCCTTAAGAAGGGTACCTTCGCGACCTTGGACACTTTGGTCTTTGCCTTCGAGCTATTTAATTACAACGTTTGGGACCTTGGTCCTTGCGCACTATGGGTTTTTGAGCACTTGGGCGAGCTGGGACTGGCGAGCTTTTCTGGGCGGTGGGCGACCTGAGGTAGCTCGCGTAGGGGGCGAGCTACGTAGGTCCGGACACTTGGCAAATTTTTCTGATTTCGCAAATTCTCTAACTTTTTATAGCGACAAAATTTACACTGGTTGCCATCAACATTTCTGATGCGAACATTCGACTAGTCTATTACAGGATTCTAGTCTATTGGTAAAACTTTTTCAGGTGGGCCTCACTCTAGGTGTATGATGAGGCATTGCCTTCTGCATCTTCGAGGTCGTAGGTGCCGTTTGGCCAGGCTGCGGTGACCCGAAACGGTCCTTCCCAGTTTGAACCGAATACACCTGGTGGGGCCATCAACTTCTTTTTCAACACCAGGTCTCCGACCTTGAATTTTCTATCTCGGACCTGGGAGTTGTAGTATTTTTCTGCTCTGCGCTTGTAGGTGGTGTTCTTCATTTCTGACGAAGCTCTGGTCTCTTCGATCAAGTCTTTTTCTACTGCCAAGGCCTCGTCATTCTTTTCTTCGTCATATCCCACCACTTTCCAAATCTTGTTCTGGACTTCGACCGGGACCACGGCTTTAGTCCCGAAAGCT
Source organism: Prunella vulgaris (assembly GCA_026898435.1). NCBI lineage: Eukaryota > Viridiplantae > Streptophyta > Magnoliopsida > Lamiales > Lamiaceae > Prunella > Prunella vulgaris. The sequence continues at coordinate 87,852 of JAPKLY010000831.1, read as the reverse complement.
AGGGCAAATGGGGTTTCTCCGGTGCTGGCCCTATAGGAAGTTCTATAAGACCATAGGACCTCCGGGAGTTCGTCTGCCCAGCTCCCTTTCTTCTCTTCGAGGCGGAGCTTTAATATGTATTTTAGGATTTTGTTCACCGCCTCGACATGGCCGTTCGACTGTGGATGGTACGGAGTTGAGTAGTGCTTCTTGATGTTCCATGAACTGCAGAAGTCTCTCAGCTTTTGACCGTCGAACTGCCTTCCATTGTCTGTGATGATCGACTGCGGAAGTCCGAACCTACATATAAGGTTTTTCCAAATAAAGCCGATCATCCTTTCTTGGGTTATAGTTGTGAGAGCTTCGGCCTCAGCCCACTTAGTGTAGTAGTCTACTGCTACAACAGCAAACTTTACACCGCCTCTACCAGGTGGAAATGGGCCGATCAAGTCGATTCCCCATTTCGCGAAAGGTCATGGGCTGAAACCGACTTCAGCTGGTTGGCTGGGGAGTGGATGTTAGGTGCGAAAAGTTGGCACTTTCGGCACCTTCGAACGAAGCTGATGGCATCTTTGCGAAGAGTGGGCCAGTAGTAGCCCTGCCTGATCGTCTTATATGCCAATGCTTGCCCCCCAGCGTGACTCCCACAAATTCCTTCGTGGATTTCTTCTAACACTTCGGACCCCTGCTTCTTAGTCAAGCACTTGAGTAGGGGTAGAGAGAATCCACGTTTGTAGAGTTGGCCATCCAGCAGCGTATATCTGGCAGCTTGCTTTACTAGCCGGCTAGCTTCCCAAGTGTCCGCGGGGGTTGTTCTGTCTGTTAAGTATTTTTGGATTGGAGTGCACCAATCTACACCATCTTCACTGTCCTCCTGCCCCCCACTCGAGGTTTGATTTATCTTGTAATCGAATGTCGAGGGGTTTTTCAGTGTGGTGATTACAACCTCCGTGAATTCGGCTTCGCCGTTGCTAATAGCTAGCCGGGCTAGAGCATCTGCTTGTGTGTTTTCTAGCCGCGATATCTGATTGATGTAAACCTGCGTAAACATCGAGATCAGATGCGCGACTATCTTTTGGTCGGTCATCATCTGCTGGTCTTTTGCCTCATATTCCCCCCGGACTTGGGATATTATTAGCTGGGAATCTCCGAAAACTTGAAGATTAGTTGCCCCCACAGCTAATGATAGCCTAAGTCCCGCTATCAACGCTTCATACTCCGCCTCGTTGTTGGTTGCTCGAAAGTCGAACCGAATTGCGGAGGTGAAGACTTGTCTGTCCGGGCTGATCAGGACCACGCCGGCGCCTACTGCTACGCTGGTTGATGATCCGTCAACGTAGAGATACCACGGAGCTACACGCCCCCTCGTCGGATCTTGTGGGAAAGTTAGCTCGACAATGAAGTCAGCAAGTGCTTATCCCTTGATCGTTGTTCGGGGTGCATAAATTATACCGTATTGGCTGATCTCTAGTGACCACTTCAGCAGGCGTCCGGCGGTGTCTGGGGCTGTAGTATTTGACGTAGTGGGAACGTTGTCAGCACCTCTACCGGGTGGTCAAAGAAGTAAGGCCTCAACTTCCTAACACTCATCACCAGCGCATAAGCCAGCTTCTCTGTTGGGGTGTACCGCAACTCAGCTTCGTGTAAGACTTGGCTTACATAGTATACTGGTAGATGAGTCTTCGCCTCTTCCCGGAGCAGGACGGAGCTGATGGCCACCTCCAACGCGGCTAGGTATAGGTACAGCTTCTCTCCAGGTATCGGCTTTGACAGGACCTGCGTATCTGCCAGGTATGTTTTGATGTCTTCGAAGGCTCGTTGGCATTCACTTGTCCACACGAAGTGGTTTTTGAGGTGGAGCTTGTTGGCTTTGGCCACCTCTTTGTGCCTCCGTGTGTTTGCCTTAATCGCCTCGAAGAACGGGACTATTTCGGTCACCGGACCTGGAGATGAATCTATTCAGAGCTGCCATGCACCCAGTCAGTCTTTGAATTTTCTGGACGAAATCGGGTATACCCATCTCGATTATACATTGGACCTGTGTCGGGTTGACCTCAATTCCACGCTGGCTAACTAGGTGCCCCAGGAACTTTTCGGAGTGTACGCCGAAGCTGGTCTTCTTGGGGTTTAACTTCATGTTGTAGTGGCGCAATATGTCGAAAGTCTGCTTTAGGTGGTCCAGGTGGTCCTCCTTTATCAGACTTTTGACAACTATGTCATCCACGTACACCTCCATGGACTCGCCAATGTGTTGGTCAAACATTTTATTGAGGGCGAGCTCCGACGCCTTGTGCGGTTTCTGGGCGCCATACGATGACGGACCTCGGCGAGGTCCTCATGAGGGTGGAGGGCTCCTCGGGCGAGCTGCGTGGGCGAGCTCCACCCATGTGAACTTCGTGGATCCGGATGGGCCCCGGTGACCTGTTAAGCCTTGGAGATTATTCTTACGCCAGTTGTGTTAGCTCGCCATATCAATATACTCTAATATCATTCATGATAAAATTTCATCTCATTTAAAAATTTAAATTTGTAGATAGATGTATAATTAATACATTTTTACTAATTTGCTAACAAAGAAAACTTAGATTCTTGTAATTATTTTATTAGAAAAAACAATTGAGGTATATTTGAAACATATATGTTGGTCCAAATGAGTATAATACACATGTATGGGAGAATACACATAAAAATTCTTTTATAAATTTTTGAGTGAAATGAGTCAACTTGTGTGATAGAGTTTCCAAACAAATATTCCTCTACCTGAGTATCTATTTGACGCAGCGAGAAAGCGATACCATTATAAATCTATTAATTCACTCGTTGAATACCAGATAATATAAATCTTGGATATGCTTTTAATAAATCTTGGCAAAAGAATACGCGGATTCATAAATTTTTTTCTTTCCCATTTTTATTAAGGAATGATGTTTAGATTAATAAAATTTAATTGCGAATTAGAATTTGCGTGTGAAATGTGAAATAATTCAATTTCATCCAAAAGTCTGAATATGGGAGATATGGAATCAATTCATTAATATAATTATCTAATACTTTCTTTACTCATGGTCTGATTCTCTTTTTTTTTTTTTTTGAGTAAAGGTACGTTGAGTAAATAATTTAATATTAGTGAAATTGTATTTGGGAAAATCGAATTTGGGACATGGACGAACCTAAACTCTAATATCATTCATGATAAAATTTCATCTCATTTAAAAATTTAAATTTGTAGATAGATGTATAATTAATTCATTTATATTAATTTGCTAACAAAGAAAACTTAGATTCTTGTAATTATTTTATTAGAAAAAACAATCTGGGTATATTTGAAACATATATGTTGGTCCAAATGAGTATAAAACACATGTATGGGAGAATACACGTATAAAATTTCTTTTAGAAAATTTTGAGTGAACTGAGTCAACTTGTGTGATAGAGTTTCCTAACAAATATTCCTCTTCCTGAGTATCTTTTTGACGCAGCGAGAAGGCGATATCATCATAAATCTGTTAATTCACTTGTTGAATACCGGATAATATAATATTCGCAATTAATGTGTTAAATTCGTTGATACATAAGAATGCCGGAAAACAACAATTAAAATACGGGATAAAAGAGATAATACTCTCAATTTTAATTCATCAAATCAACCCCTATACAAATCACATAGAACTCCTATTTATAATAACAGTGCTAGGGTTTCAGGCCTTAAAATCCTAAAAGCCTGATCAAATAACAATAAAAATATTTAAATAAAATCCTAAACTTTATAAAATAAATTATCCTATTAATTAAATAAATATATTAAATCTATGTCTGCATCATTCTCCCCCGCTTCGAAAAATTCGTCTTAAAATTTGGTAGAATATCTGTAACATAAGCAGGAGAATAACAACGACAATACCTTCAATTTCAAGAAGAGAAACAAATATCTCTAATTCATGGACTCCAAAAATGTCTGCAGTGCGTATGTGGCCTAAAGTCTTGAGATGATAAACAAACAGAAGTTTTGCAGGAACAACAAAATAATTATTATTATTTAAAAAATAATGATAATTAGTAAAATCAAAGCCACTATACTCCACAAAGCAAAAGTGATCTGCATATAACATGGAACAATGTGGGCAAAAATGACCAGTCCAATGCCAAGAGTCTCCAAATAGAACCCAATCAATGTGCACCCACATTTATTAAAAGTACACACACTTCATAATTTTATTCATTAAAAATATATAAAATATAATAAATATTTATTTGATTTTTTCCTCCCTAAATGTGTACACCCACCTTAATTATAGGAAAAACTCCCAAAAGCATGCCTACAAATAAGCATAATTATATTTTTTCTTGTAAAATATCAATATATTAAATAATATTTTTTTTAAAATGAAAAAAAATCCCAAATAAATGGAAAATAATAAGCAAAAGTATTTTTTGTTTGAATGGTGAAAAATTTTAACAAAAAAAAAAAGAGAAAAGAAAAATGTGAAATGAAAAGGACAAAACAAATAACAAATAAAAATATTAAAATATCTTTTCAAACAACCAACCAGATTTTTCTTAATTATATTTTGAAAAAAATTCAAAAAAATAAATAAAAATGAAGGTGTACTTCATAAATTAAATGAACAAAAATATTGACAATTTTTCGGAAAATGGCTAAAATTTTGATAAAAAGTTAGAAAATTGTACTTCATTTCATATAACCAGAATAAAAAAAGAAATCATGTACTTGAAATGTAGAGATAGAGGTTGAGAAAGGAGATGAAGATTGATGAAGGGAAAAAAATTCACCATTATTCTTAGTTTTTTTTTTTTTTCATTTTTTCAGATAGGAGTGTCTCGCAACTAGGAAAAAACGACATCATTGCAGTGGATGGGCGGTCATTGAAGTTTGAGATAAAATTTAGGGGGGAGTGAATAGGTGAGATGTGAAAAAATTACACGGTTTTAATGAAATAATACGGGGCTATGTAGTGAATGTGAGAAAAGAAAAAAGAAGAGAGAAAGAAACGTGAGAAGAAAAGAGGAAAGAAAGGGCAACGAGAGAAAAAGTGAGAAGAAAAGAGGAAAGAAAGGGCAAAGAGAGAAAAAGTGGGTGCACAAAAAAATTAAGAGAAAAATAAAAAAAATTAAAAATAAAATTGATAATCCGTGAGGTGTGTGTACGGCAAATAAATGTGAGTGCATATAACTTGTATCCCCAATCAATTGAGAATTGGCCCAAATGATGATGATGGAAAATTGGGCCTATTTGTTGCAATTAGGGCATCAGGCCCAAGAGTAGCATCTGCATCCACGCAACTAGGGGTGAGCACTATTCGGTTTTAACCGAAAAACCGAACCGAACCAAACCGAAATAAGAATTTGGTTCGGTTAATTTGGTATTCGGTTCGGTTTTGGTTTTAAATATTTCATATTTTGGTTTTCGGTTTCGGTTTTGGTTTTTAAGATAAAAAAACCGAAAAACCGAAAACCGAACCGAATTTAAATATATATATATAATTATATATGTATAATACTATTACTAAATATATAAATAAATTAAATAAATAATATATTACATATATATAATTACATTACATATAAATAAAAAAAACACTAACCCTCAAATCAGTAAGTTATCATTTCCAAATTTCCTCCCTCACCCTCACGGTCACGGCGTCTCACTTACAGAAATTCCCTCCCTTACCCTCACGCCGCTCACCCCATTCCCATCCGTCGCTGTCCGCCTAAGCTCACGGCGGGCGGCCACCAAGTCACCACTTCCCCTCTCCCTATTTTCGCACACACAATTTTGACTAGTGATATTTCGGTTAATATGGTTTTGAACCGAAACCGAACCGAAAATTTCGGTTTCGGTTTTTTCGGTTTTTAATGTATATGGTTCGGTTTTTGGTTTCTAATAATAATAAATTCGGTTAGGTCGGTTTTGGTGATTTGGTTCGGTTCGGTAACCGAACCGAGCCACGCTCACCCCTACACGCAACAGCCATTTCCAGCGGAAGTTTTGGGGGATCTCGATTTGGTCGGTGCTTTTGACACCGCATCATAAGGCAACCAACGGCCACAATCACCGTGCACGATCGTGTGTGGGGACTCTGTGTGCGACACACGTCTAGTGAAATCCGGATATGGGTATTGCCTGAAAATATCGCTATCGCAAGTAATATCGCAACCTTAAATTTACGGAAATATCGATGGATATATCGATATCGCAAAAAAAAAAATTGAAATATAATGAAAATTTTATTAAAAATTTGGAAATTTAATATGAAATTTTATGGATTATTATATCATGTTATTATGCATATGTTTCATTTAAGATCACAAAAAATTGACATGTTTAAAGCAAATAAATAGATAATGGACTATATAATCATTGTCTGACATTAATTAATTAATAATATAATGCATAATACAATAAAAGATGATTTGAATTACATGATACAATACATTTAGTACCAAAATGATGACCTATGGGGTTCAAATATAGAAGATGGAATCCCATCTTTGTCCAAACAATATTGGTACCAACTCATTGCATTAGAATTATCCTGCATATAGTTATGCACATGTCATTCATATGTTTCTCTATCTCTTCCAACTGTTTCACCATAGATTGGATAGTGTGCACTAACCCAATGATTTTGTTGATATGAAAATGGATGCTGAAACACATTTTGAGTATTCCAACCAAATTGTGAACTCGAATGTGTGTCAGAAGCATATGAATCTTGAGACATATCACTATGATCAGTGTCCATGTTCATTGAATCAAAACCGACTGAAAGTGGTTCAATATCAGTACTTGAACTTTCTTCTTGATTCCAAGCATGTCGTCTTATGTATTCCTTTCCAATAACATCTATCCCTGGACCTCCTGCTCTACTTCCGTGGTCCATATCTTGTGTTGCATGAGTGAAATCAGCCTCACAAGTGAATGAACTCATTTGGTTTGAAAAATGATCATCCTCGTTATTTCCACCATTTCCATCACCATCATCATTTTCACCATTTCCACCACCACTGTTTCCACCATATATGTATAAAAATAAAACCATGAAAGAATATACTATCACTAAAAAAAACTATCATTTGAAAATTGTATAAAAATATAAAAAAAGAAAAAATTGCGATTTTTTATGTAGTGCGATATTTTGCAATATATCTGCGATATTTCCCGATTTTCAATTAATTTTGTACTACGAGTGAACCGATATCAATATCGATATCGATATTTTGCGATATTTTGCGATATATCCACGATACTTTGTAAAAAATACATTGTACCCCAATATCTATATCGCATACTCAAAATTTGCGATATATCTGCGATATTTCGCGATATTTTCATCCTTGGGTATTGCACGATGGAGGTCTGCGGTGCAACGATGGCTGGAGAACTTAAATCTGGCTCGAGAATGGAGGCGTGAACGAAGTCGGCGACTTGCTGGGCGCATCACTGTGGACACAAGATCGCGAAGACAGGTAGCGTGGTGCAAATCGTGGCTTATATCGGCGCACACGGTATAGTAGCGGATGGGCAAAGCATCGGCTACGGGGCGATCATTCGTTCCAATCGACAGTGGCGGGTGTAGGACGTCTTGGCGGTGGCTGGAATCGGATCTAGGCATGGGGCGTGCACTGTTGCAGCGGTCATCAGAATCGCCAATAGTGGGGGTCGGGATCGGAAGGACATCGGGGACTGGAATGTAAATCCGTCTCGTTGGGAATGGCTATCGAAAATTCCGTCGATGGTTGTCTCCAATTGAGACCAGAGGAAATCGAATTCCTCCTCCGTATCACAATAATAGTGGGCCAGTGATAATCCACGGGTTCGTGCTAACTCCTGATAACGTAGTCATGTGAAAGCGATACCATCTTAAGATCCATTGATTCAATTGCCAGATAATATGATCTTTGTGATTAAACGTGTTTATTCCGTTGATCCATAAGAATGTCGGAAGAACAACTTTTAAAATACGGGAAAAGGGATAAACCCAATCTTTCAATAAAATCAAATCAACTCGTATACAAACACATAAAACTCATATTTATAATAACACTACTAGGGTTTCAAGCCTTAAAATCCTAAAAGCCCGACCCAATAACAATAAAAATAACATTTAAATAAAATCCTAAACTCTATAAAATATAAAGGATAATATTAATTAAATAAATATATTAAATCTAGATCTGCATCATTCTATACCAACTGACGCAGCGAGAAGGCGATACCATCATAAATCCGTTGATTCACTCGTTGAATACCGATAATATGATCTTCGCAATTAATATGTTAAATCCATTGATTCATAAGAATGCTGGAAAATAACAATTAAAATACGTGATAAACGAGATAATACTCTCAATTTTAATTCATCAAATCAACCCATAGACAAATCATATAAAACTCCTATTTATAAGGGTTTCAGGCCTTAAAGTCCTAAAAGCCCGACTCAATAACAATAAAAATAACATTTAAATAAATTCTTAAACTCTATAAAATAAAGGATAATATTAATTAAATAAATATATTAAATCTATATCTGCATCACTATTTCAAGTAAGCTTAACAAGACAACTATATTTTAAGAGCGGAAGGTGAAGCGGACATTTTTAACATTTCGATCGGACCAATCGAATTAGATCTAACCATTATTAAAATGATTGAGCCGATATAACATTATAATTAAATAATATATAAATATATACAAAAAATTAAAGACATCATATATAGTTTTTCTCTAAAAATAATAAATTATATGTACAAATTACGATAAAAATTAAATAAATATACATCTAATATTACTCTCTCTGTATCATATGAATTTGCACACTTTTCTTATTTGGACGTCTCATGCAAATTTCCACAATACTAAAAAGGAAACATTAATTTGCGTGCACACTCAGAAACTATTCTCTACTTTATATATAAAATACATTTTTCTTAAAAAATATGTCATCCTATATGGTGCAAATTTCTACGGGACGGAGGGAGTATTATTTAAAGTTCAATATTTTACAATCTACATTAAATGTAAATATTTAACTAAAATAAGTTCACCATACATCATAAAAATATCAAATATAAAATTAAGTTCATCAAATGTCTTAAAAATATCAAATATATAGGAAGTTCATCAAATGTCTACAATAAACAACAAAAACAAATATTTAATTTGAAAGAATATCCAAATTAACATCACTAAAATTTAAACTTATGATTCCAAGTCCAAACTCCGTAGATGACTTAGTAGAAAGATACGAAAATAATAGATTAAGAATTTGAGGAAGAATAAGGATAGAGAACGCAATTGAGATGACACCGAATAAAAAAAATCAAATTTGATAAATAGGACGGCAGTCAAAGTTATAAATTGTAAAAGAAAAAAAAGAACCCTCAAAGTTTTTTTTTTTTACAAATAAAGAAACATCGTTGAGTTGGTAGGTCCAACCAATGACCGGTCCGACCCGCTTTTGCCGCTTTTGATCGCTTTCTGATGTTCCATAAAAATAGTGGTCCAACTCTTTCAAACCATTTGGCATGGTGCCCGAGTAGCGGTGGGACCGGTCCCATCGACCGATCTAACCCACTATTTAAAACATAGCCTGACAGAGTATTCTGAGAGGCTTCATATAGACATTATCGAAGTTTATCAATTGGATAACTATGCACACTAATTTGAGTGAGGAAGTTGTGAACCCAAAGATAATGTTTGTTTTGGATTTTTGGGGACTTTTAAGAACCAATTTTCAAAATCTAGAAGATTATGAAATCAATATAAAATTGTAATGTTTTAGTTTATTTTAGATTTTTTTAGTAGGTTTGATTTAACATTTTTGTTGATAGGCAATCAACTAACCTTAATTTAAAGGAGAACAATAAAGGGGAATCTGTCAGATTAATATCGGCAAATAGTGATCGACTCAAGGGTTAGAGCAAAGCTTATCATCTGATAGTTTATCATCTGAAGAGCTGATCGATCAAGTCATATCACTACAAAAAATGCACGAATTAGCGACCGCCTAAAATCGGCCGCTAATTATATCATTAGCGATCGATTAGCGACCGACGTTGACTATAGGTCAAAAAGGAGAAATTTGCGCCCGATGGCGGTCGCTAGTATCAAAATAAATTATCGACCGAAAAGGCGGTCGCTAAATTCTGAATCCAGAAGCGGGTAGGTGGGCAATAATTGTCCGATTCGATATCTATATTTAGGCGGTCGCTAATTTACGAATATACAACAGCTTCTACCCTTTTCTTTCCTTTTCATTCGCGAAAAAAACAATCCCCCATCCTTAAAAAAACCTCTCAAATGTGAAGAATTATTGTTTCAACGTGTTGGTTGCAATCGTTCGGATCTATTGTCACATTGTGCTTGTTGCTTCAATTTCAACGTACGTTTTTACATGTTTACCGTTTGATTAATTTCTTTGGTTGAATAAAGTTTATTTGGTTGATATATATATATATATAGGAAACATTATTTTTTTAAGACAGTATCTTATAACTGTTTGCAAAAAATGGACACTATCTTTGCGGGCTTGCAAATTTAGGCCACTTTCTTTTAAGTTTTGTAAATTTAGGCCAATTAATTCTAATTTCGAGTCAAATCTCACATGAGCAGCATGTGATACCTTAAATGAGTGTAATACACCACCATGGCTGCTTAGTGGTATCCACGTCAATAAAATTCCTCCACATCATTAAAAATCTGGAGAATAAAATATTTACAAAAAAATTTAATAAGAAGAAAACATAAAATATTTAAGCTAAACATTTTTTTTATCATAATAGGTTCAAAATATAATATATTTTTAAAATAATAATAGGTTCAGTTAGTCATAACATTTTGAACCTATTATGACATAAATTTGATCGAATTCCTATTTGTTGTTGTCTAATTAATTCTTTGTTTTAGTCGAATGTACGTGTCTAATGATGAAGTCCTCAATTTGTTCGTGTACGAGTATTCTACCAAAATTTAGTGGAATTTCAATTTTTTGTGGTGTAAATCGTAAGTAATTTTTTTTTTTGCATACTTATGTATATGATTTCTTATTGTTCGAATTATATGATCAAACAATGTCTGTATCTACTGTTTCTACAATTTCCTGAAACTAAAACATTCCCAAAACAAAATCAAACTGCAGTAATTTGGCAATTTCCGAGCATCTTCCATAAACAATCGTATCTCTTCCCACAAATTCAATCTCCATTTCCAGAAATTGATTCATCACGAACAAAACACAGAAAAATCCCCAAATCTGAACGGGTCATTTTTTAGCCGCCTTCTTCCGTTTGAACTGTGAATAAATTACCTCTGGTGTGTTTCCCGGAGTCCTGGCTCAACGATTTCTTCTTCGTCGTCTGGTAGGTTAAGTTTTTTCAAATAATAATAGGTTCAGTGCATACCTCCCAAAAACATTATTTTTTGAACCTATTATGACAAAAAAAAATGTTTAGCTTAAATATTTTATGTTCTCTTCTTATAAATTTTTTAAAAAAAATATTTTATTCTCCAGATTTTTAATGCTGTGGAGGAATTTTATTGACGTGGAAGCCACTAAGCTGTCATGGTGGTGTATTAGGTCCATTTAAGGTATCACATGAGATTTGGCCCGAAATTAGCATTAATTGGCCTAAATTTGCAAAACTTAAAAGAAGGTGGCCTAAAATTGCAAGCCCGCAAAGATAGTGTCCTCTTTTTGCAAACAATTATAAGATACTGTCCTAAAAAAATAATTTTCCCTATATATATATATATTTATGGAGATTAGTCCCAGTTTTGTTAGAATTTGGTTGTGAATTACATATATGTTTGATATATTTAGTGTAATTGATGTTAGATTATAGTGGATTTTTTATTTTAAAAAATCGTATATATATGTTTGTTGATGTAATAAGTTAATCTGAATGTTCAAGGAAGTAATCAACTTAATCCCAGGTGACGTGTCCCAGAAGAATTAAACCCAAGACAAGAAGATCATAATAATGAAGCCAAGATGCAGCTGGAACAGGTGAAAACCAATAAAGAAGATGAAAGAATCACATGAAGATCACAAAATAGGAAAGCAGCAATGCAAATTCAAAGGAGGTGAGCAGCTGCACCTGCTCACCTGCTTTCCCGGAAGTGAGCAGCTGCACCTGCTCACCCGGAGACGAGCAGCTCACCTGCTCACCCGGTGACGAGCAGCTCACCTGCTAACCTGTTCACCTGCTCATCCGGAGACGAGCAGCTGCACCTGCTCACCTGCTCGCCCACAATGAGCTGCTCGCCGCCTATATGCAATAGGTGGCGAGCAGGTAGTGCAATTCTGGGAAGAGGCGAGTAGCTCACCTGCTCACCCAACCACCTATTTGCTCATTATAGGCGAGCAGGTCTTACAATTCTTGTGATGGCCGAGCAGCTCACCTGCTCGCCCAATGAGCTGGTCGCCCGATTTGAAGAGCTACTCGCCTGATTTAGGAATGATCACCAAGACCAAGTTTTTATCATTTTTTGCCAATTTTCCGTTATAATTATCTTGTTTAAGCGGTTAAGGACACGTGTAAGCTTATGAAGAAGCGTGGCAAAGTGAATGCCACCACCTGCTTGTAAGAATTGCCTATAAATAGGCCCCTATTTTAGTTTTAATGCAAGTTTTCGCTGCTATAACGATGTTCTGCTGAAATCTTTCCCGAATTAAACACTTTACAGTTCTAATAAACTGAATTTGATCGGTTGTTAATGAAATAGCACTAGTTAGCCACATAAAAGCTTCTTTTGCGGAGATTTCGTTAACAATTTGGCGCTAGAAGGAGGGTCTGAACCTCCGATTGCTGGATTTTGTTGAATTCTGGAGTGGAAACTGCAAAATTGGCATTTTGGATGAAGATTCACAACCTGTTCGCTTGAAGATTTGAAGAAACATAAGCTGTTCGCTTGAAGGTTTGAAGGAAACGTACATGTTCGTCCTTTGATCAAGAAATAACACCAGCTGGTCGCCTGTTTGTACACCTGCTCGCCTGCTTTTCACCTGCTCACATGTTCACCTGCTATTTCACCTGTTCACCTGTTAAGTGGAAAGGAGCTGACATTACGTAAAATGTCGAGGGAAGTTTCTCAACCAAGAGTAACATCGCACGGAAGGAATAACAACCATCAAAACAGGAGAACACCAGTGCTTGAACAATCAACTGCGGTTCAGGACGCAGTGAACAATAGACAACAAATGGATCATACGGGAATCCCGCCTGCCCAAGTGGGGCAAAACTATATGCAAGGGTTATCTGAACTGCTCCCTTTCCTACAAAGTCCAGAAGATGTATCTCGTATGATGGCCCTCTGCAGGGTATTACAGCAACAACAACAACAGGGAGCCGCCGGTCCCTATGGGATACGACCTGAACCCAGACCCGTCCTTGAACGGGCAGTTCAGCTTCAACCCGAGGCCGAGGCTGAAAGCGAGAGGAATGAAAGAAGCAGAAAATAACTGATCGGTTGGACCAACAGGGCAGACGGACTATGAGCATGGTGGATGAGTCAAGTCATAGCAGTCCGCGGAGCAGGCATCCGGAGCAACGGGATGATGGGTCATACGGATGGGCTATATCGGTGTCCCATCATCCGACTCGTGTATAGGAAGCGGACCCAGAAAGGCAGCAAACAATTCGTGAACGACTATGATGGCCGGCGTTAGAGCGATTAGGACCTGAAGGTGCACAAAAGACAACGAGGGTTCCACCTAGGTCTCATCAGAGCGACCGAGCGTCTGTCTCCACTTGCTATGTGCGAGAGGAACAACCTCCACGTCCTCGTACTGAGACCTCGGATGAAATCCTGTTGTCAATGAAGAAAGCCATCGAGGACCTTCAGGCCAAGGTAGCTCTACGCCCGGAGGGCGAGTCATCTGTACAGATCCCGCTATCACCACTGTCACCCGCGATCTTATCAGGACCAATTCAGCCGAAGATCCAATACCCGGTAACGAATCTGTACGAGGGAAGCTCTGACCCGAAGGTGCACGTCTCCAAATATACAGATTATATGATCTCAATGGGTGCGTCTGATGCCACCCAATGCAGAAATTTCCCTCTTTCACTTGGAGACCATGCACATCGGTAGTTTACAGTGATGCCCCCAGCATCAATAACTTCTTTCGCACAGCTGAGCAGGGAATTTTTAGCACACTTTTCGGGAGCGGTGTCGTGCTTCACTCAGAAGCACCGACTGGCATATTTGGTACAGGAAGCGGAGTAATCAGATCAGAAATTCCTCGAACGTTTTGACAAAATCCTTCTCGAAGGAAAGCCAGTGAGAGAAGACTCGAAGGTGATTGCCGCATTGGCAGGATTGAAGAAGGGATCTGACTTGTGGAAGGAAATGCATCTCGCGTGCCTGAAGACTTATGGAGAGTTCCGGAATAAGGCTGGAATATTCGTGGCAATGCAAGAGGCATTGAGAAAGTCACTAGGTGGAAGCACAAAAGGTGGAAGCACGGAAACTCCAAAGGCATTTGCCAGGAGAGGTAGAAGCAGTTACAGAATCCCAGGGAATGTTAAGCCTTTTGAAGGCAAAGGTTTGAAAGGCAAGCTCAATCGAGTCCTAGCGGTGTCCATTGACCAGGTATACAATGCGGTCAAGGAGAAGGAGATGTTACCAGCACCCAGGAAGATCAAGGTGAGTCCAAGTAAGGTGGCTTTGGGCAGATTTTGCGCCTACCATCAGACAATGGGACATTACACTAGCCAGTGTAAAGATTTACTCAGAGAATTGTGGAAATTTTATGAGGAAGGCAAACTGTCCGAGTTCGTGAAAAAAGCCCCAGGAAAGAGACCGCGGGAGCCCGATGATAGAACGGAGGAAGACAGCAGCGAAGACAGTGAAGAGAGGCCGAGGCCAAATCGGCCGAATCTGCAAACACCACCCCCTCAGCCAGGACCGATGAGGGAAATTTTTGTGATCGAACCAGAGGTAGGCCATGCAAGTGGATGAACAGATGGGAGGCCACCTCCGTCAAAGAGGCAGAATAAGGCGGAACTTCGCTCCATTGACCAGCTAAAAGAGACTAGTGCGGGACCCTCGGCTAGGCCTACTGCAGAATTAACATTCTCGCAGAAGGACTTGGTATTATGACCCCACATAACGACTCCCTAGTCATAAGCACGAACATAATGAACGCCAAAGTTCACAGACTACTGGTCGACACCGGAACCTACACGAACATACTTTTCAAGAACACTCTCGACCAGATAGGGGACTTCGGATCCTACATTGAAGACTGTAATCATAAAATCATAGGATTCGAGGAGGCTGTTACTATTCCCCTTGGCACAATAAGTTTGTCTGTGGAACTTGTATCGGTCGATGATCCCGATAGGAGGCTGACCAGGCAAGTAGATTTTCTTGTTGTAGACCAGCCATCCTCCTATAACGGGTTCCTCGGCCAACCATTTTTGCATGAATTCAAAGCTGCCTGTTCGACTTACTACTATTGTCTGAAATTCTCAACACCAAATGACGCTGGTACGATAAAAGGCGATCAAAAGAAAGCCCGCGAATGCCTACGTCAAGTAAAGCCATCAAATTTGCAAATACACGTCATTGAGAATTCTCCCGTACGAACTGAACTGGGACCCAAGAAGTTGGTCACTTCGCAAGACGAAGTAGTACCAATGGAGGTCGAACATTCAGAAAACGTACCAAGGGCAGAACCAAATCAAGACATAACAATCTTGGCGGAAATAGCGCCTAAGAGGCACTTCACTGGTGAACAACCAAACGAATGTCCACTCAGCCAAAATTCCGAACCCAGATTGCCAACCCTGGCCGAAACAGCATCTGAAAGGCACTTCAACGGTGAACAACCCGATGAATGCCTTCTCAGCCAAGATCTCAAACCCAGGTTGGACTGCGAACCGATGGAGATTGAAGATGAGTTAAACGTCGATGGGCCAATTTTCGATTCCAGATAGAAGGAAAAGCGAAAGCGCGCCACACCAATGGAAGAATTGACTGCTGTTAAAGCTTTTTCGGACAAAGAGGATTTCGAGCTTACCATTTGGCTTGATTAACGCCGGGGTCACATATCAAAGACTGGTGAACAAGATGTTTGATGAGCATATCGGCCACTCAATCGAAGTCTACGTGGATGATATTGTCGTGAAGAGCGTACACAAGGAAGATCACCTCGAACATCTTGCTCAAACATTCGAAATACTCCGCGCCTACAACATGAAACTCAACCCCAAGAAAAGCAGCTTCGGAATTCATTCGAGAAAATTCTTGGAACATCTAGTAGTCAGCATGGAATCGAAGTGAACCCGACGAAAGTCAAAGCCATTATTGACATGAAGCCACCTGATTCAGTCCGTAAGACTCAACGCCTGACTGGATGTCTAGCGGCCCTGAATCGCTTCATTTCACGATCTGGAGATAAGTGCATGCCATTTTTTGAGGCCATGAAGAGGAAGAATGATGATTTTGTGTGGACAGACGACTGTCAGATAGCGTTTGATCAAATCAAAGAGTATCTGAGCGACACACAAATTCTATCCAAGCCAGTGCCTGGCGAGAAACTGTACCTCTACCTCGCAGCATTAGAGGTAGCAATAAGTTCAGTACTTGTGCGTGCGGAAGGCCAGTTTCATTCCCCAATCTACTATGTAAGTCAAGCTCTACACGAGGCAGAAATACGATATTCTCCAACCGAGAAGCTTGCGTATGCCTTAGTAAAGGACTACGAAAATCCGTGGCACTTGTACGTGAACGGGTTGTCAACAAGTACAGCGTTGGGGGCAGGAGTGGTGTTAATAAGCCCCGACCGTCAAGTGTTTAAATCAGCCATCCAATTTGTTTTCCTGGCAACGAACAACGAAGTGGAATACGAAGCACTGATAGCTGGGCTCAGACTTGCATTGGCTATTGGGGTCAAAAGACTACAAATTTTTGGCGACTCCCAGTTGATTGTGTCACAAGTCCGAGGAGAGTTCGAGGCTAAAGACGAACATATGATACTATATCAAAAAATAGTAGCTCATCTATTGAACATGTTTCAACAAGTCTATATTGAACAGATACATCGACTAGAAAACACACAAGCAGACGCTCTAGCCAGATTAGCGTCAAGCCAGGGGGCAACAGACATATCAGAAGTCGTCATCACCAAACTTGATAATCCTTCGACCTTCGGTTATAAAATAAATCAAACATCGAATGGGGGCAGGAGGTGGACGAGTTGAACAATGATGACTGGAGAGCCAGTCTAATAAAATATTTGACTAGCGGAGAGCAGCCTGAGGGTCCCTGGACAACAGCTCGATTGGTTAAACAGGCAGCTCGTTACGTGATGATCGATGGCCAATTATACAAGAGAGAATTTCCATCACCCCTACTCAAATGTATATCACAGAAACAGGGATTGGAAATTCTCGAGGAAATCCTGTGATACTTGGAAGATTAAAAAGTATTACTCGACGCCCTATTATCCACAGTCAAACAGTCAGGTTAAAGCAATCAAACAAGATCATCAAGCAAACATTGAAGCTCCGTTTGATGAAAAAGAAGGAAAGCTGGTCGAGAGAACTCCCGAAAGTGTTGTGGTTCGTACCGAACGTCATTCAGAACAAGCACTGGAGAAACTCCATTCTCAATGGCGTACGAAACCGAAGCAATTGTGCCGGTTGAGCTATAAAATCCCACATGGCGAGTTTGTATGTACAACGAGGAAGAGAATGATAAAGCTATCGAGATCGAGAAAGACTTCCTCGAAGAAAGGCGAATCGCTGCAGAGCTGCGCAACGCGACATATAAATAATACGCTACCAGGTATTACAATTCGCAAGTCAGAAAGAAAAGTTTCCAGAAAGGCAGTTTGGTGCTACGAAAAATCCTATCCACTCCACCTGGAACATTCAGATCTGGATGGGAAGGACCATTTCGTGTTTTGCGAAGTTGGTCAAAAGGAACTTGCGACTTGGAAGACCTGGATAGGACACCTTCTTCATACACATGGAATGCTGATTATTTAAAGAAATTTTATCAATAACGGATGTACGATGTATACTTGGTTATGCCAACTGCGAATGGAATGTGAAAGACAATCTTTCTTCGGTAAGCGATGACCAGGAAGGATTGCAGTCCTACTTGAAATTGCCTGAAAGTGGCTTTCTTGGTCAAATGTGCCCTTTGCCGGGCACGCTCCTCATACAGCGACATAAAAGGTGTCAGAGACCATAAATGTCCTAAACGAGAACGAAGCATCTTGCACTTCTTGAGCGGATAAGTTACGGTGTCAGACACCTAACACATCCCAATAAAGAATTGAGCATGATCGACCATCATAAGTCCACCCTAATTGGGCCGGCAGTGTTTAAAAAATATTCATCCCAACGGACGCAGTGCGCGCTTCACAGGATAGCACATTAAACACTCCAGAATAGTTTGGGATAGAAATGTAAAATCCAACGGCAGCGTAGTGAATGCTCCAAATGGATAGTAAAGCATAAAATCCCAACTGAGTGCCCCGACGTAAGAGTGTGGATCGTTACAACCTAAAAGGTTATTACGTGAATACTGAAAAGTAGAATGCAAAAATGAGCACCACAAAAAGAACAGGCGATATAAACAAGTAGGCAGGACGATCATTCCATTCCTTAAAAAGGTTCGGCATACAACCAAACAAAGTCAAATACATCATATGATAAACCAAGAAGAAAAACGAGTAAAGAAAGTAGCAAAAGATAGCAAAACTGACGTGTAAAACAGATAAGACATCGGGCGAGCAAAAGCCATAATCAGCAGTAGGGGTATCACCAACAGCAACATCGGTGGATTGAACTTCGGGGGGTGTAGTTTCAGCACTAGGAGGAGTCTGGATGTAAAACATCGTGACCGCCTCCTCCCGCTTTTGACGTTCTTCATCTAGGGAGGCTTCAGTAGTCTTAATAGCTCCCGAAGCAGATGCGGGATTCTCAGTAGTGTCTTCATCCGAATCGTCCGAGATGACCTGACCCGGGGGATCAATAATAGTATAACCCTCTCCAAAGACCCCCCAGATCAATCCCGAACTCCACCAGATCAGCTATAGGATGAGGTTGTGACTTGCTTGGCGGATTAGCTCTGACATAATCCAGAAACTACTTCTTCATCAGATCAGAAATCTTTTGCCCTCTCTCCCCAGCCTGGTGGATGATTCGAATGCACTCAATATAGGAGCAGATGTACCCAAAATTCGATGCATCACGCATCTGCTCCCTCAGATCCTCCTCGGTGTACAAACACTCCACGTCAATCTGAAGCTTGGCCTTCTCCTTCTCAAGCTCGAGGATCTTGTCCATCTTTACAGCATTATCCTGACGCTCTTGAGCAAACTCTGCTTTGAGAGTCGCCTGCTTCAGCTCTTCTACTTGGGCCTGGATCACCTTCAGTTGCCCCTCATTCGTCTCACGGAGCTGACAGTTCATTCTTCCTAGCGCTATCGGCTAATCCATGATTCGTTGATATACAATAGTGGAAGAACTAACAAACATACTACCCAGAAGTATGTTGTCACTCAACGTCTGCCCGTGGATAATCTTGTCATTCGTCGCACTCCAAGATTGTGAGGCGAATTCAGAAGCCCTCTGCACCTCTATATCTTTAATGTCCCCGAAATGCCTAGGGACATGAGAGCATGCAACCTGGTGGAGGGCGTCGCAACGAAATGGGTGATGTGGATGCAGCTTACGTCTCAATTCCCCATATTCTTCCGGAGTATTTATTCTATCTCTAACACCGGTATATGATGTGGAAGCGCGTCAATCACCACCGATGAAAAAGAATTGCTCTTTCCATCATTTCACAATATTGGGAATGCCCTCCAAAATCTTCATTCCAGTCTAGGCTTTCACATAATAGTAGCCGGTCCCCTCTTCCGTACATTCCGAGATCATCATCGAGTAATGAATCTCCGGAGCCGTCAACGGTTGGGATACCCCCTAATCCCATCACCGTCAAATAACTTAGAAAATTTCTCCACCCGTTCAGCGTAATTTGAGTAATTGCTAAGTTAACATCCATAAAAAACTGGCCAATTACTGGATGCAACAGCAGTCGGAATCCGGCATCAAGGACATCAACATTCATCGCAGTACACCCCGGTGGGGACTGATCAACTCGCTCGCAATCACGAGGGACATGCATGTGGATATCAAGTGGAATCTGATACTCGTCCCGAATAGTCATCAAGTCATCTTCTAACAATAGGCTTTGGTGACGAGTCGCCTCATATCTCGTCTCAACACACGGAACAGGACAGAGTCGAGGTCGGATAAATTGGTCCGGATACTGATCAATATAAACCAGCCAATTGAAGTCTTAAGCAACCCCCTCCGGTATTCTCTCTTCAAGTACTTACGTCGGAGGTTGATAAGTTTGAGCCAACTCAATCCAAATATCGGCTTGGCTCGGCCCATCTCATCGTTCGAAACCTTCTCCAAGATTGAAGTCGGTAGCACCCTCACGAGGATTCGCCGCCTCAGGAATATCAGCGGTCTGATCTCGAGCTTATGAGACCTCTCGGACGGTACTAACTTCTTCAGCATCATGCTCAGAAGACTCCGAGCTTGTCCCAAATACATCACAAAAAACCGAATGGACATTGGACTCGGCCTCCTCGTCATTTGTTTCTTCATCAATTACAAATAATATTCTCTTGGCTGGAGGAGAATGAGCTATTGACCACGACGAGCAACTTGAGTACGAGCGGCTCACAAATCCCTCTCAGAAGGTTGGTGGCGAGCAGCTCACCTGCTCACCCCAAGACCTGCTCGCTCCCTCACATCATGGGCTGCTCGCCTCTTCGTGATCCATGAAGCTGATCACCAATTTAAGCTATTTCAATACACGATGATCCAATCAAGGATACTCAACACCATTTGGGCATGGATATTTGAAAGCACACCCTGGTATCTCTTTTTTCCTACGATCTGTTTATCCACAAGGGTGGTTTACGGCTAGGTTTTTAATGAGGCCACGGGGTCTTTCACTATATCCATCATCCAAATGGTTGCAGGTCAAGTCAAGATTGAAATTACTTCCCAACATCGAAGAATTCTTATAAAATCCAGATAGATTGATAGTTGTTATCCACTCGATGGTTCCAACAAACATCAAGCTAGGGGGTAACTGTTAATGTAATAAATTAATCTGAATGTTCAAGGAAGTAATCAACTTAATCCCAGGTGACGTGTCCCAGGAGAATTAAACCCAAGACAAGAAGATCATAATAATGAAGCCAATATGCAGCTGGAACAGGTGAAAACCAACAAAGAAGATGAAAGAATCACATGAAGATCACAAAATAGGAAAGCAGCTGTGCAAATTCAAATGAGGTGAGCAGCTGCATCTTCTCACCTGCTTTCCCGAAGGTGAGCAGCTGCACCTGCTCACCCGGAGACGAGCAGCTCACCTGCTCACCCGGAGACGAGCAGCTCACCTGCTCACCTGTTCACCTCCTCACCTGCTCATCCGGAGACGAGCAGCTGCACCTGCTCGCCCACAATGAGCTGCTCGCCCCCTATATGCAATAGGTGGCGAGTAGGTAGTGCAATTCTGGGAAGAGGCGAGCTGCTCACCTGCTCGCCCAACCACCTATTTGCTCATTATAGGCGAGCAGGTCTTACAATTCTTGTGATGGCCGAGCAGCTCACCTGCTCGCCCAATGAGCTGGTCGCCAGATTTGAAGAGCTACTCGCCTGATTTAGGAATGATCACCAAGACCAAGTTTTCATCATTTTTTGCCAATTTTCCGTTATAATTATCTTGTTTAAGCGGCTAGGGACACGTGTAAGCTTCTGAAGAAGAGTGGCAAAGTGAATGCCACTACCTGCTTGTAAGAAATGCCTATAAATAGGCCCCCATTTTCGTTTTAATGCAAGTTTTCGCTGCTATAACAAAGTTCTACCGAAATCTTTCCCGAATTAAACACTTTGCAGTTCCAATAAACTGAATTTGATCGGTTGTTAGTGAAATCACACTAGTTAGCCACATAAAAGCTTCTTTTGAGGAGATTTCGTTAACAATGCTTGTTCACAATCGAAACTCTAGCGAATTTTTTGTATAATTCTAATGTGATGTATACTTAATTTAAATCAGATGGAACTCCCTGATCGTCGTTAGATATATCAAATTTCTCGTTTGATACAAGGAATGATCAACTCTGAATTTTACAAGAAAATTGATGAGTTTAATAAGTTTGTCTCTCGTAATCCATATTGCATGGATAAGTGTGGTCAGATTAGATGTTATTGTTTAAGAAAAAGTGTGGTAATAAGAGATTTTTGAGCACTGATGAGGTTAAAACTTATCTTGTGATGTTCGGTTTTACTCTATATTATTACAATTGGACTGTACATGGCGAACCCCGGTGAAATTATAATATCGAAACAGTGGTTGTGTATCCTTGTAATATGAATCCTAGGCAAGCATCCCTATACTTATTTCTAGTATAATTAAGAAGTAACTATAAATGTTTAACAAATGTTTTAATACTTTGTCAAACCCAAACTAAAGTTAATTAGAGGGTGACACTTCATATACGCTTATATTCTATATATACTCTTGAATAATTATTTGTTCAACTATTAATTCTAATGGAAAAAATTCCAATGGAAAAATAAACCGTTGATTTATAATAATTTCAACGGTTTTACCAACTACATATGCAGCCGTCTGAAAACTCCAATAAGAATTTCAACAATTTTGTTTTACCATTCCATTTTTAGTATTGAAAAAAAAAAATCATTAGATTAAAAAAAAAATCATTTCATTAGCCATTCTGACGACGTTAGACCATTAAAATGACTCAAATTGGATAAAATTTAATTTTATGTTAAAATAATAGTATGCAAGTGTGCGTGATGTTTCATTATTATTATTACGACAACTTGTATACATAATATGCATATATTGTGCATTTCTAGTGAATGATATTAGTTATTTCAGTAAATAATATTACTCACTTTATTGAATGATATTACTCAAAAATTAATTGCACTGCAAGTAATAATTGAATGATATTACTCGTTCTATTGAATGATGTCACTTGAAAACCAATGAATTATGCAATTGGTTCACACCAGCATTACTCTATTATCATTATTATTATTATTATTATTATTATTATTATTATTATTATTATTAT